>JAYMFD010003735.1:0-33265 GCA_035771175.1 Paratinospora sagittata | reverse complement strand
AGGGCTCGAAACTGTGCCTTGAGGAATGCTACAGTTGAGTTGTGTATCCATTTCCTTGTTCCCTGAACTTTGAGAAACTCCCCAGTAGGCAAGGTTAACTGAACTTGCTTCTTCAAACAATCGATCTTTGCATTCAGTGGTGCGAGCCAATCCATTCCGAGGATGATGTCGAAGTCTTCAATGTTCATCACTAAAAGATCTGCATAAACTATTTGTTCTGACATTCGAAGTTCACATCCAAAACACTTCAATTTCACGTCAGTACCAGATCCTAATGGTGTTGAGACATAGATTGTGATGTTTGTGGGTTCAAGTTGCAACCCCAAATGTCTTACCAATACAGAAGATATAAAGGAGTGCGTAGCACCCGAATCAAACAAGACATGCACCATTATTTTGAGCAAAAAAATGTACCTTCAACTACATTGTTATCTGGAAGAGGTTGTTGAGCGACGACATACACTATGCCCTGTTGCCTTTGCCCCTGGTTCTGCTGGTTCTGCCTGGGTTGGGCGTTAGCAGCAGGTGGAACTTTTTGGACTGGGACTGCAGGAACTGGCTGTCAGGGTAGTGGAGGGTGGGGACAAACATTTCTTACATGGCCCTACAGGTCACAATTGAAGCAAGTCAGCCTCTGTTGCTGAGGTGCATGTTGTTGGTTTTGTTGGCCGTACTGATTGTGGGGTTGCTGGCCACCACCTCTGCCATTGTCATTGCGTTGACCACCCCTACCATTGAGGCCTCCCCTATTATGCTTATGAAAACCCTGCTGGCCAGGGTTAGAAGTTTCAGCCGCAGGTGTCATTGCCTCTTATTTTTGTACAGGGGCTGGGAGGGCTGGGCTTTGATTAAAGTAGGGCTTCTTTTTATTGCCCTACTGGAAAAACGTTGCAGGCCGTTTTTCCCTGTTCATTCTTTGTTCGTGCTCAGTTTTCTTCTGCTCAAAGTTCATGGCCATGTTGACAAGCTCCCTGTAATTCTTGAGATCCAAGATCGATAGGGCTTGTCGGATGTCTGGACGAAGGTCGTTATAGAATTTCTCGGCCTTATCTCGCTTCGTTGAGATGGTAGAGAGAGAGAAGACCGATAATTCCTTGAACTTGATAGCATACTCATGGACTATCATGCTGCCCTGGTAGAGTCTGGCAAACTCCTGGCTCCTCTGCCTCTTCACTGCGCCAGGGAAGTAATCGTTAATGAACAGTAACTCAAACTTTAGCCAAGTCATGTTAGTTACATTGACCCTTGGGTCTTCTTTCACAGTTATCCACCAAGTGTTATCTCCACCAACAAGTTGGTAGGAAGCTAGTGGAATTTTCTGGCCCTCGTTGACTCTCATGGCCTCAAGGACTTTCTTCGACTCATTAAACCATTTCTGCACTTTATCCCATCAATGTTGCCAACAAAGGTAAGGAGTTGTAGCCTCTTATACTTTGTGATCTAGTCAGTTTGAGTCTCCAACCCAGATTGAACAGGTGCTTGTACGGTGACCACCTGGTTGGCCACAGTCTCACAGACGACCTCGCCTCAATGAATACGATGAAGAACTAATCCATGCCCGGAGGCATGACAAATGGTGTGGGTTGAGTGACACTGCCTGCCCAGAAGTAGTGGTAGTGTGGTGTGTGGCTTGTTCTGTCCTATGAGGTGGTGGTTCCTGATTTTGTATCTTAGGAGGTGCTTCCTTTGCTGGACGGACTGTGTGTGGCCTTCCTCTCTTTCTAGTTTGTATTTTCATACTGGCAAGGAGAAAAATAAAACTCTGCTTTAGGAACTGTAGCCAAGTATAGTGATATGATATTCTCAGCAATAAGTTCGAGAGTTCTGCAATATAAAACCGCCTATTTTTCTAGGTATGGTGTAAGGTTTTTGGTGAGGAATCAAAGAATCTTATGTGCCTCGTATGTTTGGCCATGGTATAAAACAAGGTTAGAGTGTTTATATATAATAAGTATACAATTTGAAGATATTTCAAATATTTTGGTTCTGATTTTTGTGAACATACATACATTTTTGAAAATCTATACGAGTCATAGAGGTTCTGAGAGTTGCCTCGGTAAATATCCTGGTCTAACGTTCTATCGCATTCTTATGTGTTCAAACTCTTTTTCTTAGTCTTTTCGACTATTATCCAAATTCGTGTGTCCCATACCACATGAATTTGGTAATAAAGGGTTCAACCAAGTTAAGTTGTATGTACACAGTCTCTACAAAAAATCGGCTAAAGAGGAGTTCACTAATAGTATCGTCCAAGTTTACTCGTCCCACACCGTTTAAACTTAGTGATAATATTAATAATTCAACTTTCCCCAAATGTTTTTCCACACAGGATCGTGGGTTTTCTTACTTCCACGTTTTATTTAGTATCTTCAAATTCTGTTGTGTCCCATACCACTCCAAAGTTAGTGATACAAAAGAAAAAAATGGATGTAAGTTAGCCCACCAAACATAGTTTCAAACAAACATTTCATTCATAAAAAGAAAATATTTACAATTTCAGTAATTTTCCTAATTTTTCCACCTACTACTACTCCGCCTAGATCTCCTAGTAGATGCGAAGCTACTACTAGAAGAACGTTGAGAGGCGTTGTGCAAATCTTCTAAGGTTTGCATACTCATCATCAAAACGTTTTGGCCCTTTTGCACCTGAGCAAGACCGGACACTAACAAATGTAACTGGTCAAATGGGTTAGTCGGTTGTCCCATAGATGGTTGGTTGGCCGGTTGTCCCATCGATGGTTGGTAGGTTGACTGACCCATAGGAGGAGGGTAGTTGGTTTGATTATATGAGGATTCCCTAACCTGGACTTCTTGGATGGTTGGATATGCCGAAGTCGAAAATTTTTGAAAAAGTGGACTCATCGGGATATCCTGTCTTCCAAAGTTTGGTGTCGTACAATTTTGTTGTGGTTGGTTCACAGGAAATTGTGGAATTGGTTGGTAGGGTACTTCTTGAATTGGAAACCCTTGTCCACCTTGATTTGGTTGGGGTTGCTCAAAGTTTCCCCCTGGGTTCCCAAAGAGTTCTTCCTCGGTGAATTGATGATCTATTTGACCATTATTTGGGGCTGGGTTCATTTCAGTGTTTAAACTTGGTTTATTATTTGGCATTTTCCTGGTGGGAATCTTGCGTCGACTCTTTCGTCGATAACCTTCAGTGTTATTACTAGCCATTCCACTATTTTTCTCTGAAGTAGCGCCAAATAACTCCTCATCAGTCGCCCCTCGTTTTGTGATGAAGGTTTTGGACAAGGAGGATAGTGCAACGACTTTAGTAATCATTGTT
Organism: Paratinospora sagittata; assembly: GCA_035771175.1. Lineage (NCBI taxonomy): Eukaryota > Viridiplantae > Streptophyta > Magnoliopsida > Ranunculales > Menispermaceae > Paratinospora > Paratinospora sagittata. The sequence goes on along the minus strand of JAYMFD010003735.1, from coordinate 29,979 downwards.
TAAGATTCATCAAAGGTATTGATGTTTGCCTCGTTCAGTATCATCATGATTAAGGCTCCATAGCCGAGGTATTATTTCTTTGTAGGGTTTTGGATTACCCTTGCCATTTGCTGGACAATGATGTGAGGTAGGGAGACAAAAATTCCCTTTTCTAAGCAGTATAGGACCAGTAGTTGAGCCCTTGACATAAAACCTCTAGTCACCACTTCTGGCAAGATGTTGTGGACTATAATCCTTCCAAGGCCTGCAAGGGGTGGTTTAAAGAGATTATTAGGGAGATGGGCGTATATCTTTAGGGCGTATGGTTTCTCAGTGAGGGAATTGAAAAGCTTTTCCTTGGATTCAACAATTTTTGCCACAGTCTGGGGTTCATGTGGATCAATGATCTTGTCTCCAATTGGTATATCCATTAGTCGTGAGATAGTTTCGATGCTAATAGAATTTTTTTTCCCCCGATCAATGTCTCTAAGGCAGGGCAGATTCCCTCCTCCAAGGGTCCCACAATATTCATGTTTTCGTAAAATAACTTCATTAAGTTGAGTGAGACATAACCCCTAAAATTTGTGATATTCAGCCACAGCAGCATTGTGAGTTTGTCGTGAAGATTGGGACGAAGGCGATGATTCTTCATCTCGATACTCCTCATTAATACAACCCTCCGTTGGTAAAGTTCCATGAGTCTTGTGGAAACTTGTTCCCGACTACTAGATGTCGTTCCTTTACTAGAGGCCATTATCTTGCTGAAAGGTAGATAAAACTTGTGAAATACACAAAATACATTCCTAACCTTTTTTAAAATTTATGCCTTATCCGTTGGACAATATTTTCTATTTTTCTCTTGATGTTTATGCCATCATTTAATCCAAATTTTTCATTAGCAACACATTATGTATATAGTTTATAAATCTTAACTATATATATATATATATATATATATATATATATATATATATATATATATAAATCTCAACTATATAGATTTATAGTTATCTATAGATATATATTTTTCTTCTCTTAATTGGTGGTCTTGGGCGGGCCGTGGACCTTTTGTTCTAATACCATTAAATGTCAACCTGTAGGACACTCACAGGTAGGGCGCGAATACATTAAAATAGTTACCGAGTGCGTAGGTACACAATTGAGTACAAATCTGATTTCATTAATTTTAAAATGTATTTGTACAGATAATATAATTAAGGGAACAACCTCCCCAAAATCTCCCTGTAACGACCCACTTTTTGCATATGACGTCATGATAACGTAGAATGCCCAACGAAACTCTAGGTCTTGTGTATGTATGAAATGTGTATAATACTTGTATTTGTGTGTATACGAAGTATTTTTAAATGTATTTTAGGGCTATTGGTACCCTAGGTGGGTGCAAGAAGCGCGCTTCTAGGTGGGCCAGAATTTTTTTTTAAGAAAAAAAAAAATTTTGGCGGTTTGTGCATGTTGCTCAACACTTGCCTCCCTTAATTGCAGCCACATAAGGATGATTTGGGCACGCAGTAGACTTGCTGGCACAACCAAATTCATCCAAATTACACTTGCATGATAAGAGAGAAATTGTTGGCATGAACAAATTAAACTTGCTGGATTGAAACCAGAGGAAGAGAGGAAAGGAAGAGGAAGAAGAAGAGTTTGAGCTGAAGATCCAAAGTCTGGGGTAAGATCTCTGGTTTTAATGCAAAATTCCCATATTTGAGTTCTTCTCTTCCATTTGTTCAATATATGTAACATGCAAGCATTGTTAATGGTTAGATTTGAAGCTGGAAAGTGTGGGTTTGACACTGGAAATCACTGATTGTTGACTGAAACTATTGGAAATTAGTTTCTAAGTCAATGGTGAGTAAATTGAGGCGAATTTCACTGATTTTTCCCATGGATGAAATGGTTTTCCAGACCTTGCTGGAACAGGGTTTTTGGAACCCATTTATAGTATTGAATTGAGGTGTTTTAATGTGTCTAATTGCTGAAAACTAATCTTGGATATTTGTTGATGATGAATGACATAATCTGGAATGCAGAATTTATAAAATTCAGGGTTTGGTGATGAGTTAAAATATTGTACTTGTGCTAGAAATTTAGAGAATTGGGCAATATATTGTGTATTAATTCATTATTGGTTCGATTATCTTGATCATATACATATTATGTATTTGAGTTTATTTGGTACTTTCCGCGTAGAGGCTTATCAGTGCTTCAGGTTTTATTGGGTTGTGGCATTATCTAGGGTATTGTGTCGGTCGTGACGTCACCCTGGAAGGGGTCGCCACACTCCCTATGAATAAACAAAGGGGTACAAAATGTGGGTCTGAAAAACCTTCACCTAGTCCACCTTAGACTCCTGAAAAATTGGATAACAATGGTTGAGCTATTGCCCAGTGGGTAAAATAGTTCGTGAATATGACAATTAATAAATAAGACTTCATAATCAAATATCACATATACACGACACAATATAACATGTATGTATGCATGACATCGTATCGTAATGGTTCAATGATTGTATGTCACCCTGAGTTTACGTACAGATGTCCATCCCCAGGTAAACCCAGGTTCACATTATACGACCCTCCTCAGGGACGTCGCCCTGAGTTCATGTACAGATATCCCTCTCTAGATAAACCCGGGTTCACATTGTATGTCCCTCCTCAGGAATGTATCAAGAATTGTGAGCATTGCTTCAAACCATTTTGTGTGTCACAAACCACTTACGTCCTTAGGTGGTACTTATGTATAATGATATGCATGAACAGGTCCGGTCTTTACTAATATTAGATAGGATTTCACAACGTTTGGTGATACTTATCAGGGTCAGCATCACCATGTGCGTTGTTAGAATGTCCAGTATCACTTGTACAAGCAGATAACTTTCAAATAAGACCAACTAGACCAGTCTCCAGTTGAGAAGTGGGACACGAGGTCTACTTAAATACCAATTTTCTAGAGCAGCAAGTTGCCTCCCGTTCACTATTCAAAGTTACTGAGGACAAGGCTAAGTCTGATTGAGTCGAATTGACCACTAATCCGACATAGTAACAATGTAATACATGAACTCCAAATATACAGACATAAGTATGACACCAAAACAGTCCAAAAACCATTCTAACAAATCAAGTAATCAACAATAAGAAAAAGAAAGATATCAACACACCAGATTGAGAGATGGAGCTCGATCTCGCTCTCTAATCTCTATGAATCTATAAAAGCCCAAAAGATGATAATAAGTTGAGAAACATAAACGAAGAACAACGAAAGCAAAAAAAAGCAAAAGAAATTGTATTGAAGAGCGACCAAACCTGAAATTGATGGAGAGATTCAAGACTTTTCTAAGTCGTAAGAAAAACAGAGGGTCACGAACTCGAGACGAAGATCGAGCAGGATTGAGTGGAGGTCGAGCGATTTCTCTTGTGCGATTTGGGGTTGATTCGTGTGATTTTGAGTTGGCGGCGATTTTGATTCGTCGTGATATTGCAATTTGGTTTATGGGTGTCGATTTAGGTGATTTCGGTTTTGGGGCTTTTTAGGGATTATTTTTTTTAGCAGTTTTGCGATTTTGCTTGTCGCTTTGGGGGTTGCGATTTGCAGACGAATATTTGGGGGTTGGAGATTTGCAGTCGATTTGCGGGTTGGGAATTAAGAGAGGAAGGGAAAAAAGGTTTTTTATCCAAAATATTTACATGGGCTAATACTAGTATAGGTTTTTTTTTTTTTTTTGCAAAATGGCTACCTGGGCTATAGCCCAAGGTAGCCCAAATGTGGCTACGTCCCTGGAAGTAGGGGTGACAAAAAATGCAAGAAAAAATGAGTACGAATAATAATGTGTGTTTGTACTTGGCTCGCTTTTAAAATGGACATCAAACCTTTTGTCCATACTCGTATAGTCTAATAAAACAAGCCACCTGCTTTTATCCATTCAATTGGATTAAGATGTTAATAGATTAAGAAATTCAAATTTTTCCGTTTAGTTTCCATGTCACGACGCCCCTGACGTAGGCTAACGTCATGACCGACACAACGTACTATACACTGTACATATCCATATACAGTATATAATACACTGTCAGCCTTCACGTACTCTCACAAACCTTCCCAAAATGTACAATAGATTTTTTTTTTTTTTATATATACCACAAATCAAATCCCATAACCATTCCATTCATTCACACATCAAATTATCATTTCCTCATCCAATATAAATATATGCCCACACATCCCATCTAGATGATAATACATATATCTATAATGTGTGATAATTATACATATCAAAATAACAAAAACTATTTCCTCCAAGCAGACATACACATACCAGACTCACTCACGGAGTTTCCTTTTCCCTTCGACTCAATACCTGAAATATTGGAGGAAATGGGGTGAGCAAACAACAGCTCTGTGAATATAGTTCTTGAGATGGCAATTATATACACTTAGAGAAATAAGACATTTAAAATCATTTCAAATACTTATTCAACACATGCATCATTCAATATATTATACATGTCAACAACATAAATTGCATGATTTTCAATACCACAATGCACAATCTCCCTCCTCCGCAAGGCAAGAGAGCGGGTCTAACCCTTGTATGGCCGTTACAAGGTAGCCACAACCTCTTATTACCCAATTCACAGTCATTTCAAGGATCCCAACCCTTGTTAGGACAGACCCACTAACAATGAGGACTCGCAAAACCTCATTCGGGTCTAGTGCCTAACGAAATGACGATGAGGACTCGCAAAACCTCATCATTACAAACTCCAATTGCTAAAATCAGTTTGCATGATTCATAAAACTCAATGCATTATCTATAAATCTATCATGCATACAATCAAACATTTTATATAAGTATAATGTCATACAAGAACCAAATCAAGAAAACTATACTCACAGTGGTTACACGGGGTTTCTCTAAAATCAAGCAACAATGTTGCTTCCTCAAGAGCGTTTATCCATGCCCTTAAGCTCTCAATTTAAACACTGAAATGACCATAGATTATCATGAGAATCATCATTTACCATTTCGGTAGCTACTAAAATATCAACTCACTGTTCACAGTACTATTCATTTTTTACTATTTACTATTTACTATTCATTATTCACCATTTACTATTCACCATTTAATATTCACCATTTACTATTCACTATTCACCATTTACTATTTACTATTTAGTTTTACTATTCATCCGAAAGATGTAAATTGTATTAAAATTGTCAATTGGTCTCCAAACATTATGAAATTGAATCTAACCACATATTCGGGGTTCTAACAGTCCAGAGAGCATTTTTCTACCTTTCTAGCGGAGTTTCATTCACGTTGGGTCAAAACCCCATTTTTTTGAAAACGTCGTAAAACGGCTCTTACAGTAAAAATTACTCCGCTAGAATCGTTACATCTAGCTTAGATAGTAATTTCACGAAGAAAGGGAGTGAAAATCACTTACCTCAGGTCCGAATTTCGTGCGAATCGCCCGTTCTCCCTCTTTTTTTTTCCTTCCCTGCCGTCTGTTCTTCTTTCTCTCCTTTCTGCAACTTCATTTCTTCTATTTTGTTTTTTTTTTCTTTTCTTTCCTTCATTCAGCCACTCACGTCTTCTCTCTCTTCTTTTCTTCTTATACATTTTTTTTATTCCTTTCTTTTGCAACTCCACTCCTTTCATTTCTTTTCTTTTCTTTTTATATTTTTTTTTATTGTTTCTTTTGCAACTCCACTCATCAATCTTCTTTTCTTGTTTTTACACATTTTTTTATTCTCTTTTATTTTTTATTTTTAACGTATGAGAGCTTGAGATGAGAAAGGAGAAAATAATTATTTTATATCCAAATGATCCCATACCCTCATGTTCAATAATTAACCAACTCACCCCCTAAATTAATCCCTTTAATTCATTAAACCATGTACCATCAACTCAATTCACTTATTTCACATGTTTTCATCATACTATTCATCAAGCCATTAAATCATACTCCAATCCACATTTTTAATTAACCAATCCCATAAATTAATCAATTTAATTCAACTCCATTTTTTTTTATAGGATGATCCCATATATATCATCTTCATCTCATAATTTTATTTATTTACTAATCATACAAGCGTATATTTAGCTCATACGTATAAAATACGTGTATTATACATCTCGATATACCCGTACTTCAACGTATGTATTTAATTAAATTTACGGGGTGTTACATTCCATGTTATACTTTAATATCTTTCATACATCAATAGTAAATCTAATTGCCTACAATTTGGGGAAAAAATAGTTATGTAATATGAACCACATGCATCAATATATATACATATATGTAATAAAGTAGGTAGATATAAATGCTCATAAGATAAAAAAAGATAACATTTTTACCCCTGATAACTAGTTGTCTTGTTCTTCAAATGTCCAGAGCCAACATGCTTTTTGAAATGGATAAGAATTTATATTTATTCCCGACTCTCTTTGAAAGTTATATTTTTTATACCGATCATTTAAAAGCAAGTTGAACAATATTGAACAAGCAAGTTCGAACAATTATTGCCATCCTTAATAGAAGTGACAATTTGGGTCAATTGGCCCAAATTAGTCCTAGCTTAACAAGCCTCAAAAAAGATGTGAAAGGGTTAGCCCATCCCAGCCCATTGACATGTTGGCTGGGCTAGACAGGCCCAATTTATCAAATCATTAACTCAAGCTACTCATCACTCGTTAAGGTATAAATGGGGATGGGGCGGGCTACATGCGCAAGCTAAGGTAGGGGTGACAATTGGTGTCCGTATCCGATCCGATTATAAGCGGTTATGAAAATTAGTTACTTGAAATCAGGCCGGGTTTGAATTTTTTTTTTTGTCTGTTTCTAAAAGTGAGTCGGGTTAGGACAGGGAGGACAAAAAACGGGTACCCGATTATTAGGATTAAAAAATTATTTTTCTTAGGATTATATTTATATATATAACCCAAAAATGACTCTTGGTAATATATATATATATATATATAACTCTTTGGTTATATATTTAATATCATATATGTACTATCTTATACAATAGTGCAACAGATTTTTTGTTATTGTATAATTTCTAGTAATATTATATATTATACTGTATTATTTTAGATATATATAGACTCCCTCGTTTATATATATATATAAGGTGTAAGAGAGCATAAATAACTTGGATAATTAATTATATTATGTATAATTTTATTTTATATTTAAAAATTATATGAAAATACAAATATAATATGAGAAAAAAATGGACAAAAGGCTTGATGTCCATTTTAAAAATGGGGTAAAGTACGAACACACTATATGTTTTTAAGTATATTGTGACCACCCCAAAGCTAAGACAATGAGCCAAACAGGCTTGAACTAGGGAAAAAAGCAGCCCTATTAGGCTAAATAATCAAGCTTGATACGAAAAAGACGAATTATTTTTTATTATTTATTTAACTATTTCTACAATGGCTATAACAGAAGACAATTTTGTACCTAAAATTACTTAATTTAATAAAAGTAAGACTTTAAGACTTCGTTAGAGTAGATGTAAAATATGTATAACATAAAAAATTAAAGAAATCTTTTTTATTACTTTATATTCCAAGTCATGGCTGTAGGCAAGGTTATTGAACCGCGTTAAATATTTACCTCGTTTTATTTATTTATTGAAGTTTTAAAATTTGAGCTCCTACACAAACAACTCCTTTTATTCACCGCTTCGCTTGGCCTTGTTATCTAAGCCAACAATTAGCTTTTATTGGATGGTTTTTATGATTATATTATGACTGAGATGCATAGTAGTTAATTATTTAATAGGTAAACTAATTTACCTATTAAGTAAATAACGTAACGATTTAAAAAGCATTGGAAAAAGACAATAAAGATCTATAAAACCTAAAGTTGGGTAGCCTCCAAACCTAAAGCATTAGAGAGACGATATATAAATCGTGATTAAGAGACGAGGTTTCGATTTTGAATCTAAATTCGTGCCCACACTTATCTGTCCACTTTGGGGAGAGGCGTCCAACAAACTCTGTAATTTCTGACTCTAAATTAGTCTCGTACCGTAATGGAATTAACCAGGACACCGAGAGGTCATAGACCAAAAAAAAAAAAAGCCAATAAAACTAAATTTCATCGATCAAATTTTGGTCACCCAGTCACTAATCTAATAGCTGATGTTGAATGCTAAACAACATACTAACGAGCAAACTTACTCATATTTCAAATTTTGGTCACCCAGTCACTCATCTTTTCCTAAAAACAAGATGTACTTGTGTTTGTAAAAGTTGGGGACTGCTTTACTCCTATTTCTTTCTTTTTTTCGTTTTTGGGTAACAAGCTGTACTCATATTTTAAATAAAAAAATAAAATAAAATAAAATAAAATAAAACAGAGAAAGGGTGGCTATACTTCTTTAATATCGTATTAATGGACCAAAATTACTTCATATATTGTCATACATAATTTTATAACGTATACATAAACCCTCAAAAGAATGAATAAATTAAAAAATAATTACAACGTCATCTATCATCCAATCTAACTCCTTATGTGCGTCCGATAATCTTTTCCATTAACAAAGCTCTTCTACACCAAAGTGGAACAAGAAGAAGTAGAAGGATCAAACAACGCCGGCAACAAGTACTTCCTCCCGCTAGCCCCATAAGCATTAAAGCTAGCTCCAGTGCTCTTATCCACCAAAACGTCCCCAGCATAACCAGGATAAGCCCCCTTCCCATAAACCCCAGTGCAAGCCGAAGCAGCCTCCAAAGGCGCCTCCGGTGGCCCTTGAAAATACCCGTTACCAAATGGATTCGTGGCCGTCCCAGCCAGCAGCGTAGCCAAGTTGATCACCATCCCGTCCAAGCCCACATCGTTGTTGGGTGCAACCATGGGTGGAGTCTGTGGTCCGTAAATGGGCTGGTGAAAAGGCCACGCGCATTGACCCGGGCACTGCTTCTCGGCGTTCCCAACCCATATGTAAGCAAACTTGCTGCTCTTCATGTTGTTGTGGCCATGAGTCCCGCACCTGCTGGAACAAAACCCTTCAACTGCGACATCAGAAGCTGTTAACACGACGTTAACGGCGTTCTTCTGATCTCCTCTCGCTGCTAATGTTATGATTTGGCTATTTGTTAGAGATTTTCCTAAGGAGTAATTTTCATCCAGGATTTGTTTCCCAAGTGTAAGAACAAGAGAAGAAGAAGAGGGGGTTTTGGTGGTGTAGTAGTACTTTTCTGTGGTTTTCCACCAAGTGGAAACAGAAGGGTGGGTTTTGGGGTTGGAAGAATAGAGGGAAAGAAGGAAATCAGAGACAATTGATCTTTGAGAAGGATTAAATTTGCCGTACCAGATCAGGTTTATGGAGATTTTGCCGGTGAGAAGAGGACCGTTGTGGTATTTCATGAGCAATGGTTTTTGCTGGTCGGTGAGTAGTGTTCTTCCTGCAGCTAAAGAGAAATGAAAGAAAGAAAGGTGAAGGAAGAGAAGGTATAATAGAAGAGAAGAAACAAAAGAAGCCATTATCCCCCAATATGTAAAGAATAATGATAGAAGAGGAAGAGTATAAGATATTGCTTGTGTTGTGTTAATTTGTTGGTAGCATTTCTGGTGGAAGATTGCCTTATTTATATCTTAGATTGACAGAGATAGCTAGGAAGCTACTAAGAAGCAATGGTAACGCGTCTTTATTCAATGAAGTTACTCGTTTTTTAGCTGATGATCAAATACAGCTAATTTCATCGACAATAAGCACTTTAATTTTTAGAAAGTGATACACAGGAAGAGACGTTACACTTTCGTTATACACAACCTTCACCTATAAGCATGTATGTAACTTTGATAACTTTAATTTTTCGAGAGTTGGTTTGAGAATATGGGAAAAGAAAAGAGCAGCTAACTTGCCAGGTGAAGTAGAAAAACCAGCTGGCGAATGGAGACTTTTAGTAAGTAAGTAAATAAAAAAACACGGAATCACACCAGAGCCTTGTGAAAGAGTGGGGTCGTGGCATGATGGTACGCGCAAAATTTAACTTATGAAGCTAAGCCAAGGCATGAATGAATCACCGCTATTTTACAGCTTGCAAATGACGGATCCACCGAATCTCAATGCCGGTGGGTTTTCATTTTCACCGGGGTTTTGACATGATTGCCTAAGTTGGACAAATATTCTAACAAAAAAAATATTTTGTGTATATTAGACGTCAAAACTATTTTTTTTTTTACTCTGACACCTATTACCAGATGTTTACCGTTGAATGTTTTGGGAACGTATGTTTATTGCGCTATATTTTAGCATCCAAAAAAGGTTAGATGTTGCATCTCAATATTTAAAAAAGTTGAATGTTACATCTCAACATCTAAAAAAGATTGGACGTCAGTGTTAAAAAATAGTATTGACACTCAACATGTATTTAACATTATTCTTCTAACAAATACCCAACACTACAAAAAAAAAAAAAAAAAAAAGATCTGTTGAAAGCGTATTTGTTAAAGACTCCTTCAACTACAAAAACAGTTTTCTTAAATGGAGTTTTTTTTTTCGTTCTCTTTGAAATGAATTGGCCGTTACTTTTCATGTAAAATCCAGTAATATTCCATCCATAGGAAAAAGATACTCCGGAGGAAAGCATTTTCCTTGCCTTCGTCCTTTTTAACTGCAATCTGATGGCTTCGACGTGCATATATCCCTAAATCATTTTTTTTTCTTTTTTAAAAAAACTCATTCTTTATTTTTCATAAAAAAACCCTCATTATGTATTTTCTATAAAAAATCAAGTTTTTTATTTTTTTTTAAAATCATTTTTCCATTAACGGCGATATATTTGGGGGCTTTGATTTGCACATATTCCTAAGTCATTTTTTTCTTTAAAAATCTCATTCTTTATTTTTATAAAAAAACATTTTTTTAAAGATGTAAAAAAAACATTTTAAAAAATAAAAAAAATGAGTGTCTTTTTAAATAAAAAATTGTTTGTTTATAAAATAAGAAATAAGGTTTTTTTTTAAATAAAAAACAATTTGGAGGCATGTACAAGCCGCAGATCCCAATACACATTTTAAAAAAAAATGTTAAAATTGTAAAGAGTAACTATTGGGTCATTCTATGATAGAACATGATCCAAATAAAGCCTAGGCAAGGCCCAATGCAAAAAGGTAATTCGAAAAAGTTGTTTCGGTCGTCTCAACATGCCGAGGTGACTTCCATAGTTGAGCTATGTACCAATACCCCATTCAGTATCACTCCCTTGAATGGGTTCCACGTTGACTAGGGAACCAATCCAAGCTAAGGGTGTCACACCCTGGGTTGCACAGCGTACCCCCTACCCAGGTGTGGGCGCACCCCCTCAGGTCGAACGCCTAGCCATAGTACCACATAATATTGTCCTATCACAATGTAGCAACCAACCGCAGCTGGTCTACATCAAAACGATTATTTGTCCCTACTATTCACTCACTTATGATACAACTGTGGCGACCACGCACCCCGGACCACCAACCCCAGAGGGAATGGCGTGCGGAATGCCGGGGCAGGACGCCCGGCGTAGGCATCTCCGACCACTCCTCAACTCCCGTGAGGTGGTTGAGACCCTACGAGCCTTATCTCAAACAACGACATAATATCAAAAGCTACTAAACAAAACTACCAACCGTATTAATCATCCAAGACAATATATAGTCCATAAAAATGAACCATAAATAAAATCATAATCCCTACAGTCCATTAAAATTGACATACACATAAAGTCCAAAATTGTGGGTACAAATAAAAACCGTCATATGCCCACATGGTCTATCTAACAAGTCCCAACTCACCCATACTACAATGTGGTAAGTATTATAATTACATAATCCAAAATATAATACTTCATAATTTAAAACACAATTCAATCAAAATGCCTCTCAACTCACATCGAGGCTTTGGATTCTCTCGCAGGCAAGGCCCTCAAGATATAACTACTCCTTTGCCCTTATTCGGGACAGAAGGACCTGAAAGAGGAAAATGAGGGTGAGCCAACGGTGCCCAGTGAATAGAATTCAAATATGCTATCAATACTCATAAATAAATATCATGTATGCATGTCAATGTGTAGCATGATTAAAAGCTCATAACATATAGATATCAAGCATTTATAATAAGTTCGATGCAAGTAAAAGCTTATCAATTTGGATTCACATTCCACATGCATTGGGTTACTAGTGCACGTCTATTTCACCGTACCGTTGATCCCAATCATGTTTATTTTGGGTTACTAGTGCACGTCTATTTCACCGTACCGTTGACCCCAACCTCTTCCTTTCCTAAAACCCTCCTATGACAAGGTTAAGTCCCCCTATTAGCCAGATAGATGGGCCCAACCAAAGTCATAAGGTTTTCTCAAATCAATGCATCATTCAAAACATTAGAACACATTCATGCTTTCAACATACAATATATAAGTGATATGATAACATAAAAGATATAACCATAAATGAAGTCTACTCACAGCCAAGCCTCGCGAGAGTATTTAACCACACACGACCACCAAACCGAATCAACCCAATCAAGATCCTGCAACATACATCAATATCCTACCATACATCAATTTCTATGTTCAATCACATAGACATTACACATCAACCCTAAATCAGCCCACATATAAACAATAGGCCTAAATCCCATCTAATCCCATCATTCAACTCAAATCACATGACTTAGGCCTCTAATGCATAGTTCTCATACATAAACCATTCTATTAATCAAAAATACTGATTTTCAATTCCTTAGGCATAAACGTGCCCAAATTGGGTCACTTGATCATAAGTAGGCCTAACCCATGATATGGTCACAACCACCAAATCAGTAGCATAATCAACTCTAATCATGCTTAATTAAACATAAGTTGCATCAATTCAATGATTTTAGGCCAAAAGCATCAAAATCCCTAAAATATGAAAATTTCCATACTTAGGCCATATTGCCGATTTACACTAGGTCACCATGTTCAGCCATGTATATCACTGATTTTGCATCATGGTTTCATCAACAATGACAACTAGGTCAACATAGTTGATATGCAAGCTATTTGGAAAGGTCTAAGTTCATATTCTCAATTTAGGTCTAATACAAGCAACCCTACTAATTCTTCATTTAGTATTCTGTTCAGATGTATCAATCTACCAACAGAAATATGTAATCACAAAATCAACCGTACAGATTGAAGTATGTGAAGAAACAAACCTTCTGTCCAAATATCAGCCCAATCCAACGGTGGACCAAAAAGATAAGTATCTTTGATGAACAAGTCTCTAATCAGACAATTTCTCCTTTCCTGCTGCAAATACTCAAACTCAGATGACTATATCACACAAAATACTAAACGAGTAAACATCTCCACCGTCAGAATACATAAGTATCAGTTATAAACTACATACCCAAATTTGATATCCATCGAACGGTAGATTGAGGAGATCTACAAGTTTGAGCGAAACGGTACGAGAAATCCAGACTTTCTGACCAACTTTGTTTCAGAGGTTAGATCTCTCAGAAAACACTCTAATCAAGATCTCCACCGTTCATAATGCAAAAATATCAGTTTTTCACTACATACCCAAATTTTATATCCATCCAACGGTAGATTAAGGAGATCTATAAGTTTGAGCGAAACGGTGCGAGAAATCCAAACTTTCCGACCAGCCTTGTTTGAGAGGTTAGATCTCTTAGACGAAACCTCTGATCAAGATCTCCACCGACCAGAATGAATAACCAGAAGCTACGAACTTGCTGACAAATTTGGAGCTCAATATGACCATTTATCCCAAAGATCCAACTTTTTGATGAAAATGTCGCAGATATCTTTCTCCTGCAACTCCCTCCTTCTTTCTCTTCTTCTTTCCTTTCTCTTCTTCTTTCCTTTCTCTTCTTTTCTTTTATTTTTTTCCTTTCTCTCCACTCACCTCTCTTTCTAGCACTTCCTTGATTCCCTCCTCCACTCACCTCACTTTCTAGCACATTCTTGGATTCTCTCCTCCACTCACTTCATTTTCTAGGACATTCTTGGATTCTCTCCTCCACTCACCTCACTTTCTAGCACATTTTTGGATTAGAGAAGTGGGCATGGGACACTTGTCCACTTTCATGCACCAACCTTCACATGTGTTGGTCTCATACTACCCATACCAACCACATGTATTTTAACCAATCTCATGCTTCCATGTATTTTAAATGTTCAATCCATTTAATACACCAAATTTTCATTCTCATTTATCCTTTTATTCAATCAATCCTAACCCATATCAATTCATGGTTTAATGGGCCCATGCATAAATAATAACATATGTATTATACTTTAATTTAACATGACCCATATACAATTTATGATACACATATTTATATACATTATCAAGCATCAACTATACAAACATTAAACAACCATCAAACAAACACCAAACATATTAAGGCAACACATAGAGTTTGGGCAAAATGCAATTGGGTTATGGGCTAGATTAAATAATTTTCGGGGCGTCACAAAGGGGACCATAGTGCTACCAGTCCCCACTTTGTGGGGACCAGATCTTTTACTATAAATACCCTCATACATCTCCCACAAAGGTAGGTAACTTTTAATTCTGATATCAGCTTTACGTGAGCTCTTACATCTTACTCAACTTTGACTTAGGCATCAGAGGGTCTTAGGTTGACACCACATCGATACACCTTAAGATAGTTTTCTTTTCCCTTTTCTTTTCTACAAGTCGAAATCGGAAGGGCGTGGATCAGAACACAATGCGATCTGCTTTAGATTTCCCAATTTAAACTTATCCTATTTCTTAATGTTGGTTAATTTATGCACAACATTTTGGCTTTATCTGTGGGAACTAGAACAAGAGATCGCTATAAGTTCAACCATTATGAGTCAAGATTCTGGTCTCTAAGTAGCTGTGGATCCCATGGACCCACCACCTTCTCCAGGTTATCTAGCCTCACCACCTTGTCCTTCGTAGAAGGGAGGCTATCCTCGAGGTGCTGCACGAACCACAACTTAGAATGGATGAACCAATAAGCTAGGTTGAGAAACCTAGAGAAGATTGTTAAGGGGTGCTAAGATGTTAAGAGAGAAACAAAGAGAGAAAAGAATGACGACCCCATTCCAACAACTTAGTGGGTCCATGCCACCTTCTCCTCCCCGAGGCCAACAAGACGAAGGGAGTGAAATGCAAACTACCTGAGGTGGTTAGAGGGCCCTTCATTCCCATGGGGATTCAGGGTCACCTAAGCGAACTCGCCACGAGCAACAGGGCGAGTCTCACTGTGGCGACCCCGCGCCCCGGACCACCAACCCCACAGGGAATGGCATGCGGAATGCCGGGGCGGGACGCCCGGCGTAGGCATCTCCGACCACTCCTCAACTCCCGTGAGGTGGTTGAGACCCTACGAGCCTTATCTCAAACAACGACATAATATCAAAAGGTACTAAACAAAACTACCCACTGTATTAATCATCAAAGACGAGATAATCCATAAAAATGAACCATAAATAAAATCATAATTCCTACAGTCCATTAAAAATTGACATACACATAAAGTCCAAAATTGTGGGTACAAATAAAAAAAAACCGTCATGTGCCCACATGGTCTATCTAGCAAGTCCCAACTCACCCATACTAAAATGTGGTAAGTATTATAATTACATAATCCAAAATATAATACTTCATAATATAAAACACAATTCAATCAAAATGCCTCTCAACTCACATAGAGGACTTGGATTCTCTCGCAGGCAAGGCCCTCAAGATATGACTACTCCCTTGCCCTTATTCGGGACAGAAGGACCTGAAAGAGGAAAATGAGGGTGAGCCAACGATGCCCAGTGAATAGAATTCAAATATGCTATCAATACTCATCAATAAAAACCATGTATGCATGTCAATGTGTAGCATGATTAAAAGCTCATAACATATAGATATCAAGCACTTATAATAAGTTCGATGCAAGTAAAAGTTTATCAATTTGGATCCACATTCCACATGCCTTGGGTTACTAGTCCACGTCTATTTCGCCGTGCCGTTGATCCCAATCATGTTTACTTGGGTTACTAGTCCACGTCTATTTCACCGTGCCGTTGATCCCAATCATTTCCTTCTTAAAACCCTCCTATGACAAGGTCAAGTCCCCCTATTAGCCAGATAGATGGGCCCAACCAAAGTCATAAGGTTTTCTCAAATCAATGCATCATTCAAAACATTAGAACACATTCATGCTTTCAACATACAATATATATAAGTGATATGATGACATAAATGATATAATCATAAGTGAAGCCTACTCACAACCAAGCCTCGCGAGAGTATTTAATCACACACGACCACCAAACCGAATCAACCCAATCAAGATCCTGAAACATACATCAATATCCTACCATACATCAATTTCTATGCTCAATTACATAGACATTACAAATCAACCCTAAATCAGCCCACATATAATTAATAGGCCTAAATCCCATTTAATCCCATCATTCAACTCAAATCACATGACTTAGGCCTCTAATGCATAGTTCTCATTCATAAACCATTCTATTAATCAAAAATACTGATTTTCAATTCCTTAGGCATAAACATGTCCAAATTTGGGTCACTTGATCACAAGTAGGCCTAACCCATGATATGGTCACAACCACCAAATCAGTAGCATAATCAACCCTAATCATGCTTAATTAAACATAAGTTGCATCAATTCAATGATTCTAAGCCAAAAGCATCAAAAGCCCTAAAATATGAAAATTTCCATACTTAGGCCATATTGTCGATTTACACTAGGTCGCCATGTTCAGCCATGTATATCACTGATTTTGCATCATGGGTTCATCCACAATGGCAACTAGGTCAACATAGTTGACATGCAAGCTATTTGGAAAGGTCTAAGTTCATATTCTAAATGTAGGTCTAATACAAACAACCCTACCAATTCTTCACATGTATTATTCTGTTCAGATGTATCAATCTACCAACAGAAATATGTAATCACAAAATCAACCGTACAGATTGAAGTATGTGAAGAAACAAACCTTCTGTCCAAATATCAGCCCAATCCAACGGTGGACCGAAAAGATATGTATCTTTGATGAGCAAGTGTCTAATCAGACAGTTTCTCCTTTCCTGCTGCAAATACCCAAACTCAGATGGCTATATCACACAAAATAATTAACCTATAAATATTTCCACCGTTCAGAATACAGAAATATCTGTTGTAAACTACATACTCAAATTTAATATCCATCAAACGGTACGTTGAGGAGATCTACAAGTTTTACCGAAACGGAACGAGAAACCCAGAAATTCCGACCAGCTTTGTTTCAGAGGTTATATCTCTTAGCACAAGCTTCTAATTACGATCTCCACCGTTCAGAATGTATAAATATCAGTTATAAACTACATACCCAAATTTGATAACCATCTAACGGTAGATTTAGGAGATCTATAAGTTTGAGCGAAATAGTGCGAGAAATCCAGACTTTCCGGCCAGCTTTGTTTGAGAGGTTAGATCTCTCAGAAGAAACCTCTGATCAAGATCTCCACCGACCAGAATGAAGAACCATAAGCTACGAACGTGCTGACAAAATTTGAGCTCAATCTGACCCTAAATTCCAAAGATCCACTTCTTTGATGAAAATCTCGCAGGGTTCTTACTCCTGCAACTCTCTCCTTCTTTCTCTTCTTCTTTCCTTTCTCTTCTTTTCTTTCTCTTCTTCTTTCTTTTCTCTCCACTCACCTCTTTCTAGCACTTCCTTGATTCCCTCCTTGATTCTCTCCTTGATTCTCTCCTTGTTTTCCTCTCCTTGGTTCCCTCCACTCATTCTAGCACTTCCTTGAAGAAGACAAGTGGGCATTGGACACTTGTCCACTTTCATGCACCAACCTTCACATGTGTTGGTCTCATACTACCCATACCAACCACATGTATTTTAAATGTCCAATCCATTTAATACACCAAATCTTCAATTTCATTTATCCTTTTATTCCATCAATCCTAACCCATATCAATTCATGGTTTAATGAGCCCATGCATAAATAATAACATATGCATTAAACTTTAATTTAACATGACTCATATACAATTTATGATACATATATTTATATACATTATCAAGCATTAACTATACAAACATTAAACAATCATCAAACAAACACCAAACATATCAAGGCAACACATAGAGTTTGGGCAAAATACAATTGGGTTATGGGCTAGATGAAATAATTTTCGGGGCGTCACATCACACCCACCTTAGAATGAACTTCGTCCTCGAAGTTTTAAGGTTAAGAATTACCTAAGCCCATGAACTCGGCAAAGTGCTCCATCATGTAGTCCTCACGCTCCCAAGTAACTTGTTCCTCGCCATGGAACTGCCATCTCACCTTAACCATCGGAATCTCACGGTTACGTAACCTCTGGACCTTCCGGTCAAGTATCTGAATAGGTTCCTCATCATAAGTCCCATCCTGCCTCAGTTCAATGTTCCTCCAGTCCAAGACGTGATCAAAATCACTCTTGTATACTCTCAGCATTGACACGTGAAAGACATTGTGGACTGCTGCTAACTGAGGTGGCAAGGCTAATCGGTAAGCGACGGGGCCAATTCGTTCTAAAACCTCGAACGGTCCAATAAATCTCGGAGCGAGCTTGCCTTTTATCCCAAATCTAGTTTGGCCCTTCTGAGGTGAGACCTTCAATAAAACTTGGTCACCCACCTCGAACTCTACGGTCTTCCGCTTGGCATCAGTGTAACTCTTCTGCCTGTCTTGGGCTACTTTCATATTATGCTTGATCCTCTTAATATTCTCTGTGTGTTCTTGTACAAACTCTGGTCCCATCATCGCAACATCCCCTACCTCCGTCCAACAGATCAGAGATCTACAGGGTCGACCATACAATGCCTCAAAAGGAGCCATGCCAATACTGGACTGATAGCTATTGTTGTACGCGAACTCACACAAATGTATGTACTCCTCCCAGTTACCACTGGACTCAAGGACACAAGCTCGAAGCATATCCTCTAAAATCGATATCAACCTCTCAGACTGGCCATCCGTCTGGGGGTGAAAAGCGGTACTGAGATCTAGTCTAGTGCCTAGCTGCCTCTGCAACCCCTGCCAGAATACCGATGTAAACCTCGGATCCCTATCTGACACAATCGAAACAGGCACTCCATGTAATCTGACTATCTCCCGCATATAGAGTCTGCTCAGCTTGTCCATAGAATCCCTAGTGTTCACCGGTAGAAAGTGAGCAGACTTGGTCAAGCGATCAATAATAACCCAAACAGCATTATGTCTCCTCGGGGTGTTGGGTAATCCCACAACAAAATCCATAGTGACATGCTCCCATTTCCACTCAGGAATGGCAAGCGGTTGCATCTGCCCTCCAGGCCTCTGATGCTCAGCTTTGACTCTTTGACAGATCTCACACCTCTGAATGAACTGAGCTATTTCTCTCTTCATGTTGGGCCACCAATACATTCTTTTCATATCATGATACATCTTGGTTCCGCCAGGATGAATAGCATAATGAGATCTGTGAGCCTCTTGGAGAACACTCTGTCTAAGTCGTGGATCTGTGGGAACCCATAAACGTCCCCTAAATCTCAAGGCACCATCAGATGACAAGTGCCAATCAGTAAAATCACTGCTCTTAGCCCAAGACTTGTATATCCCATAATCAACGTCAAGTCTCTGTTGGTCAATTACCTCCTGGACTTGTGTAGGCTGAGCTCTCATTTGAGCACATATCACAATCTGATCTGAAGGAGTAGCACATACACTCATAACCGTAGCCGCCTCAAGTAGTCTCCACTCATGAGACATCTGGCGTGCTACCATAACTGTCTCTACCCGCTTCCTGCTCAACGCATCAGCCACTACATTGGCTTTACCTGGGTGGTATTCCAATGTAAAATCATAGTCTTTGAGGAGCTCCAACCACCTTCTCTGCCTCATGTTCAATTCCTTCTGAGAGAACAAGTACTTGAGGCTCTTATGGTCAGAATACAAAGTGAATCTCTCACCATAGAGATAATGCCTCCAAATCTTCAAAGCAAAAACCACTGCGGCCAGTTCTAAGTCATGAACAGGGTAGTTTTTTTTCATGCACCTTCAACTGCCTCGATGCATAAGCAATGACCCTATCCTTCTGCATCAACACGCAACCCAAGCCGATACGAGAGGCATCAGTATAGATAACTAACTCCTGATCAGGCTCTGGCAAAATCAACACTGGCGTAGATGTCAATCTTTTCTTCAACTCTAAAAAGGCATTCTCACACTCCTCGGTCCATACAAAGGACACATCTTTCTGGGTGAGCCTAGTCATAGGCGTAGCTATCTTGGAGAATCCCTGAACGAATCTCCTATAGTAACCAGCTAACCCAAGAAAGCTTCTGATCTCGGTCACTGTGGTAGGCCTAGGCCAACTGATAATGGCTTCAACCTTAGACGGATCAACTGAAATCCCCTCAGAACTCACCACATGACCTAAGAACTTCACTTCGGTGATCCAAAACTCGCACTTGCTCAGCTTTGCATATAGCCTATGCTCTCTCAGAGTTTGCAAGGTCACTCTAAGGTGTTCTTCATGCTCAGCTTGAGTCTTGGAATACACCAATATGTCATCAATGAAGACGATGACAAACTTATCCAGATACTGCCTAAAGACCCTCTGCATCAGGTCCATGAACATTGCCGGTGCATTAGTCACACCAAATGGCATCACAAGGAACTCATAATGTCCATAGCGGGTTCTGAATGCTGTCTTAGGCACATCTTCCTCCCTGATCCTCAGCTGATGATACCCGAAGCGCAAATCAATCTTCGAAAAATACTTCGCTCCCCTCAACTGATCAAACAAGTCATCAATCCTTGGGAGAGGATATTTGTTCTTGATGGTCACCCTGTTCAATTCGCGATAGTCGATGCATAACCGCAAGCTCCCATCTTTCTTTTTCACAAAAAGAACTGGAGCTCCCCAGGGTGACACGCTCGGGCAAATAAAGCCCTTAGCCAATAACTCCTCGAGCTGTTTTTGTAACTCTTTCAACTCGGCTGGCGCCATTCCATATGGTGCCATGGAGATAGGCTTCGTGCCAGGGACTAGTTCAATAATGAAATCGATCTCTCGCTTCGGTGGTAATCCTGGAAGATCCGCAGGGAACACATCTTGAAAGTCCCTAACAATGGCAATATCCTCAAGTATCACCTCACTAGTCTCTTCCTCATCAGGCACTAACCCAGCCAAAATCTCCCTATCTCCATCAGTCACAAATCTACCCCTTGTGACTGTCTGGTCTAAAGCTTTACCCTGTAGTGTAAACACTGGGTGTCCGGGGATTTGAAAAATGATTCTCTTTGCGAAACAGTCGACAACTGCATGATATGCCGTGAGCCAATCCATTCCTAGAATTGCATCAAACTCTAAAAACTCTAGGACTCGAAAGTCAATAGGCATCTCAACATCACCAATCTGAACCACACACTGGCTACAGATCATGTTCGGGTAGATCCTCTCCCCAGCTACAGTACTCACCACTAACCACGTACTAGCCATAATGGGAGTCAAATGCAAATTATCTACCATACGTCCAGATATGAATGATAATGTAGACCCAGCATCAGATAATACATGCATAGAAGTACCACAAATAATAAGAGTACCTTCCACCAAAGTCTTGGATGCTGTCGGGTCTGGCTCAGTAGCTGCCTTTGCTGTCTCTCTGGCACTGGACTGCTGCACAAATCCCTGAGCTCTCTAAAAATTTGGACACTCGGACTTCCTATGCCCAGCCTGCCCACATTGATAACATAAAAATGGAGCCCTGGGCGCAAATGATCCAGTCTGAGATGTCGTCACATAGCTTCCTCGGCCTCTACCTCTGCCTCAGCCAGCAGTCTGTGAGAATGGGGTCTCGGTGCACTCGGTGCCTGAATAGGAATCGGGACAGGAGAGGAAACCACTGGTGAGGCCATCATACCAGTCTGAACCTGGGATGTCTTACTCTGAGTACCCTCGGACTGTGCTCCTCCATAAAATTTTCTCTTCCTTTCCCATCTTCCCTTCTTCCACGGAGTCTGGAACTGCCCCCCAGACTTTGCTTGTGAAGTCTGTTCACCTGGAGCTGCCCGTGTAGACATACCAACACTGAAAGCCACCAGTCCTCTGCATCACTCTCCAGTGTGTGAGCAGCACATAGGACCTGAGACTCCTCATCAAGCTCTAAAGAGCGACTGATCTTCTCGACAGTCTTCAGCCAATCTTCGGCCTTTTTTAAGTCAACTCCACCAGTGAATTCCTTAGCCTTTAGTTTCATGAACTTCTCTAGCAGTTTGATCTGCCGATTAGTGGGGTTCTCCACAACAATAGGAGCAGGTGTAGGCATAGGCTGAGGTACAACCATTTGAGGTCCTGCTGCCCCTGCAGCTCCACTAGCCTCAGCCCCACTAGTGCCCGCCTTATAACTACCCATATCATATAATACACACAGAAAATATGATAGTAAGGCTTTTAAGTTAGTTCCTTTAAGCTTTTTAATCACCTAAATCTCTCACCCAATTCCTAGGTCAAAGTCATCTAAGTCCAATACATAGACCAAACCTAGTAAAATCAGGCTCTGATACCAACTGTGGCGACCCCGCGCCCCGGACCACCAACCCCACAGGGAATGGCATGCGGAATGCCGGGGCGGGACGCCCGGCGTAGGCATCTCCGACCACTCCTCAACTCCCGTGAGGTGGTTGAGACCCTACGAGCCTTATCTCAAACAACGACATAATATCAAAAGGTACTAAACAAAACTACCCACTGTATTAATCATCAAAGACGAGATAATCCATAAAAATGAACCATAAATAAAATCATAATTCCTACAGTCCATTAAAAATTGACATACACATAAAGTCCAAAATTGTGGGTACAAATAAAAAAAAACCGTCATGTGCCCACATGGTCTATCTAGCAAGTCCCAACTCACCCATACTAAAATGTGGTAAGTATTATAATTACATAATCCAAAATATAATACTTCATAATATAAAACACAATTCAATCAAAATGCCTCTCAACTCACATAGAGGACTTGGATTCTCTCGCAGGCAAGGCCCTCAAGATATGACTACTCCCTTGCCCTTATTCGGGACAGAAGGACCTGAAAGAGGAAAATGAGGGTGAGCCAACGATGCCCAGTGAATAGAATTCAAATATGCTATCAATACTCATCAATAAAAACCATGTATGCATGTCAATGTGTAGCATGATTAAAAGCTCATAACATATAGATATCAAGCACTTATAATAAGTTCGATGCAAGTAAAAGTTTATCAATTTGGATCCACATTCCACATGCCTTGGGTTACTAGTCCACGTCTATTTCGCCGTGCCGTTGATCCCAATCATGTTTACTTGGGTTACTAGTCCACGTCTATTTCACCGTGCCGTTGATCCCAATCATTTCCTTCTTAAAACCCTCCTATGACAAGGTCAAGTCCCCCTATTAGCCAGATAGATGGGCCCAACCAAAGTCATAAGGTTTTCTCAAATCAATGCATCATTCAAAACATTAGAACACATTCATGCTTTCAACATACAATATATATAAGTGATATGATGACATAAATGATATAATCATAAGTGAAGCCTACTCACAACCAAGCCTCGCGAGAGTATTTAATCACACACGACCACCAAACCGAATCAACCCAATCAAGATCCTGAAACATACATCAATATCCTACCATACATCAATTTCTATGCTCAATTACATAGACATTACAAATCAACCCTAAATCAGCCCACATATAATTAATAGGCCTAAATCCCATTTAATCCCATCATTCAACTCAAATCACATGACTTAGGCCTCTAATGCATAGTTCTCATTCATAAACCATTCTATTAATCAAAAATACTGATTTTCAATTCCTTAGGCATAAACATGTCCAAATTTGGGTCACTTGATCACAAGTAGGCCTAACCCATGATATGGTCACAACCACCAAATCAGTAGCATAATCAACCCTAATCATGCTTAATTAAACATAAGTTGCATCAATTCAATGATTCTAAGCCAAAAGCATCAAAAGCCCTAAAATATGAAAATTTCCATACTTAGGCCATATTGTCGATTTACACTAGGTCGCCATGTTCAGCCATGTATATCACTGATTTTGCATCATGGGTTCATCCACAATGGCAACTAGGTCAACATAGTTGACATGCAAGCTATTTGGAAAGGTCTAAGTTCATATTCTAAATGTAGGTCTAATACAAACAACCCTACCAATTCTTCACATGTATTATTCTGTTCAGATGTATCAATCTACCAACAGAAATATGTAATCACAAAATAAACCGTACAGATTGAAGTATGTGAAGAAACAAACCTTCTGTCCAAATATCAGCCCAATCCAACGGTGGACCGAAAAGATATGTATCTTTGATGAGCAAGTGTCTAATCAGACAGTTTCTCCTTTCCTGCTGCAAATACCCAAACTCAGATGGCTATATCACACAAAATAATTAACCTATAAATATTTCCACCGTTCAGAATACAGAAATATCTGTTGTAAACTACATACTCAAATTTAATATCCATCAAACGGTACGTTGAGGAGATCTACAAGTTTTACCGAAACGGAACGAGAAACCCAGAAATTCCGACCAGCTTTGTTTCAGAGGTTATATCTCTTAGCACAAGCTTCTAATTACGATCTCCACCGTTCAGAATGTATAACTATCAGTTATAAACTACATACCCAAATTTGATAACCATCTAACGGTAGATTTAGGAGATCTATAAGTTTGAGCGAAATAGTGCGAGAAATCCAGACTTTCCGGCCAGCTTTGTTTGAGAGGTTAGATCTCTCAGAAGAAACCTCTGATCAAGATCTCCACCGACCAGAATGAAGAACCATAATCTACGAACGTGCTGACAAAATTTGAGCTCAATCTGACCCTAAATTCCAAAGATCCACTTCTTTGATGAAAATCTCGCAGGGTTCTTACTCCTGCAACTCTCTCCTTCTTTCTCTTCTTCTTTCCTTTCTCTTCTTTTCTTTCTCTTCTTCTTTCTTTTCTCTCCACTCACCTCTTTCTAGCACTTCCTTGATTCCCTCCTTGATTCTCTCCTTGATTCTCTCCTTGTTTTCCTCTCCTTGGTTCCCTCCACTCATTCTAGCACTTCCTTGAAGAAGACAAGTGGGCATTGGACACTTGTCCACTTTCATGCACCAACCTTCACATGTGTTGGTCTCATACTACCCATACCAACCACATGTATTTTAAATGTCCAATCCATTTAATACACCAAATCTTCAATTTCATTTATCCTTTTATTCCATCAATCCTAACCCATATCAATTCATGGTTTAATGAGCCCATGCATAAATAATAACATATGCATTAAACTTTAATTTAACATGACTCATATACAATTTATGATACATATATTTATATACATTATCAAGCATTAACTATACAAACATTAAACAATCATCAAACAAACACCAAACATATCAAGGCAACACATAGAGTTTGGGCAAAATACAATTGGGTTATGGGCTAGATGAAATAATTTTCGGGGCGTCACACTCATCATAGGAACCGAACCTCCAAATAAGCGATTTGAAACACACGTTAGAAGCCAAGAAGAAGTGAGTTGAGGTATTAGGTAGCTCCCGACCAACAACAGTCACGTCCGCTAGAAAAGAGTCACCCAAGCCTACTGAAACCAAGACGGCCAAAACAAGAGGCTACTGACCAGAGAGGTTGCTAGCTCGACATGTTGATGGAAAGTCACCTGTACCAAATTTCAGAGAGGTGGATGTCATGAGTCTCGATTCCTTTTTCATCAAAGAACCTCATGACGCCCACTTTCCGAAAAAGATCAAAACCTTAAAAATTGGAACGTACAATGACACAAAGGATCTAAAGAATTACGCTAACATTTATAAGGCATGGATGAAGTCGAAGGGATGCTCGTTTGACACTAATGGACGGGCCAACCATGAAGTGGTAACGAGCTTTGGAGGCCAAGTCCATTTCTTCTTTTGGACAGTTATGTAACGAGTTTGTCAGGCATTTCATCGGGGGTAAAAAAAAGAGGAAGCCGATAGAGTTTTTCCTTTCCATACATCAGAAGAAATGAAAAAACCTATGTAGCTACGTGATGCCAAGGTTATTATTGGCCAACCATTCACCAAGATCTCATCCAGCTAGCTTAGAGGTGCTATAGCTGCTAGTTGTACGACATAATAATACATGCCCCACCTGAAAATCTCACCCCCATCCACAACCCTTGGCCTTTTTCCTAGTGGAGGATAAACATTATAGGGCCATTACCGACTTGCAGAGGGCAAGTGAAGTTTGCAATCGTGTTTGTGGACTACTTCACGAAGTGGGCAAAAGTAAAGGTGTTGGCTCAAATTACTGAGCAAAAGACCATTAAGTTCATATGGAAATCGATTATTTGTCATTTTGGTGAGCCCTATGCAATTATCACGGAAATGGTAACAATGCGAAGTTCAGGTCATTATATTCAGACGTTGGCAGGGCCATTTCTTCTCAACACTTGCCCACCCTCAAGCGAATGAGCAAGCGGAGGCAATCAACAAGATCATCAAACACACATTGAAGGCGATTATAGAGGAGAAAAGTAGCACTTGGGCGGATGACCTACCTCAAGTGTTATGGTCACACTGAACCACAGTGGGGATGGCTATTAGGGAAATACCTTTCTTTTTAGCCTTTGGAATGGAAGAAGTGATCCCAGTTGAGGTCATCATACTGACACTTCGAACCGATCATTTTGAGGTGGCTTGGAATTCTGAAGCTCAGGCTATTAAGCTTGACTTGCTTGAGGAAAGGAAGAAGCAAGCCCAAATAAGAGTAACAACATATAAGCAGAAGGTGACCAGGTATTACAATGCCAAGGTTTTACCATGAAGCTTCAAGATTGGGGACTTAGTATTGAGAAAGGTTATGATGAACACCCGAGAACTGAGAATGGGTGCCTTTGGCCCCAACTGGGAAGGACCTTATAAAGTTACTTTGGTCTTGAGACTGGGTGTATACGAGCTAGAAGACCTTGATGGGAGGAGAATAACAAAACCTTGGAATGCTGAGCACTTTAAATTGTACTATCAGTAGCATGTAATGAAAGAAATGGACATTTCCCCCAAAATATGCTTTGTGGTTGTTATGAAAACAAGCCTGTCTTACGTCAAATTGTTGGTTCGATTGTCTCTTACTACACCTTAGGGCTAAGCTTAGTTCGATCACCGAGAAGGAGACTTTATGGTCTTATAGGGCCTTGAGGCCTCGAGCCAACCTTAGTCACAAAAAAAAAACCGAAGAGCCTTACAGTGCCTTGGGCTTGGGATGAGCCAAGCTCACTTCCAAGAAGGAAGGGTGAAAACCTTACAGTGCCTTAGCATCAGTGGAGCTTATCACCAGGAAAGAAGGCTGGCAAGCTCATAGTCTCTCGAGGTCCCAAGCATGACTCAATTTTTGAGAAGAAGACATTTGAACCTTGTGGCCCCACAAGTAAAGGCAAAACTGCTCACCGACCACTCAAATCGACAGTTAAACCAAGCACTCAGTATTAAGTAACTATAACAACCACCCAATATTTGCTAAGGCTCATAGGTCAATTCGATATAAACGTACTGGTACATTTAAGATTAATGCCAAAACTATAATAAAGCAAATCATAGAACGAAAATAGAAAAAAGCCAAAACTTTCCATTTCAAGCACAAAAACACACAAAATTTTCATTTCAAGCACAAAAAATATATAGAACTTTCCATTTCATTGCATAATAAAATTTGTACATAACCTTAAAAGGTCCAAATATTACAAAAGAATTGCAAAGATAAAAAAAAAACAACAAACGAGCTAAGAACAGAACAACTAGATGTCAAAGTACAAACATAGGAGGGAGAAAATGGGAGACGATTGCCAGGACTTAATTCTTCCACTTGAATGACATCCTAACCCTGTTCTGCCTCGGAAGCAATGCCCTATTCAGCCGAAGCTTGATTTCGATCTGCTTCAGCTTGGGTCGATCCCTCTGGCACCTCAGTACTTATGACTTTCGTCAATTTTGCGTTTATTTCCGCCTCCTCCCTACACCTCTTAGCCGCCATCTCCTCCACGGTCCTGGAAGCATAGAATTCCTCAAAGTTGACCCAGTCCTTAATGTGCTGCTCTACATAATAAAGAGAGTTGTAGATGCCCTCTTCATACTTCTCCAAAATCATAGTCTTCAATTACTTAGAGTCCTTATATTGGGCGATTGCTCGATCACCCATTGCCATGACCTCGTCCTGGAGGTAATTGATATGAGCATTCTTTTGGGCCAACTTGGCTTTTAGTTCTTCCACCTCCTTGTTGTTCGCCTCAACTATTAAATTGAAGGTGGCCTCCTTCTAAAGAGTATTATTCTCTATCTCCCCCAATTTATTCTTCAGCTCGGCAATTAGAGCGTTCTTCTTGGACTAAACATTTTTAAAATCGGTCTTGCTGGAGATGATCAGTTGTTTTGGCTCTTTATAGGCAGCAATAGAGTTCACAACCCCTTGAAAATAAAAACTCAACGTTTGAAACCAGTGCAATAATCAAAAGTTAAACAACTGAACGAGTAGAAAAGACACACACCATGACGACATGTTGCACAAATTAGACCACATTACTAAGGAGGTTGTCATTTTCCGCCTCCTCGACAAGGGGCTCAAGGTACCCGACCAAAACTCCCAAAAAGTTGAAGTCGATATTGCCAACTCGAGTAACAGGAGTAGATTCCACATTGGCGCTTCCCTTTGGTCTTGAGACACAAAGGCGAAGATCCGGGCCTTGTGCTGGCAGCAGGGTATACTTCAACCCATAGAACACCCCTAGAAGAGGAAACAATCATGGAGGTAGTTGGGGTAGGGATTGAAGCATTACTTTGCCTCGCAGGGAGAGCCAAGCTGGGACTAGCTCTAGTGGATTGGTCGACCGTTGAACCAACCTTGTTGGACTATCTTAGAGGCTGAGCAGTGGTTGCAAGACGTTTAGTTGCCTCAACGCTTTTGGCTTGAGCTCGACTCCCTATATTGACTTGGATCCTCCCCATTTCCCTTCGTCTGTCAAACATCTTCTTCGGATAGGCGGGATGGTTGGATGGTTGGAGTGGGTTAGGATTCTTCTCCTTCTCCTTCTCCTTTTTGGTCTTCTGCTGCTGTGAGGCCGAAGTTTCTAACTCAATCTTGCGAGGGAGACTGCCACAACAAAGGAGAATGCTAAGTTTTAAAAAAGGAGAGGAAAAAAGACAAAGAAGACAAAACAACAAACAAACAAGAACAAGCAAACAACAACAACTACTAGGTTTGAAGGTACCAACCTCCTCTAAAAAGTTTAAGGCAACTAATCAACCTGGCAAATTGAAATCGAGTGACCTTGAGAAGGTTTTATGGCTTCCTCCCTTCTTTAGGGAGGCCCAGATTTGATCAAGGCGACCAAAGTCAATTGGGCCATGTTCACAAGAAGGTTGAGACCAGGTGGCTGCAAAGTGCAAGATGCTCATCAGAAAAATGAAGAAAAAGGGCAGGGAAGATTAAAAGAAGGCACAGAGAAGTACGTCAATACCAAGGGTTGTGAATAGGGGTGGCAAAATGGGTCCAAACCCGTTTGTCCCCTTTTTTTCGACAGCTTTAAAACGGGTATGAACAAATCTTTTTAAAAACCAGGTCGGGTATGGACAAAAAGTTTATGTCCATTTTAAAAACAGGGCATGGTTTGCACATAAGATTAAAAATCTGGGTACCCAATTCCTAATTAATACAAATGATATAATTTAAATATATTTTAAATTATGCATGCCTTAATTTGGTTAAATGTTTTTACTTATATTTCTTCTTAAATCTTTTTTTTTTCTTAGTTATCTTCTTCTTCTTCTTCTTCATTCTTTATCACTATTGGCGTGACATTT
>JAYMFD010000440.1:0-30347 GCA_035771175.1 Paratinospora sagittata | reverse complement strand
ACAATAAATCTTCACATATGCATTTATATAAAACATGTATGATAATAGAAAGCTCAGTCATCAATCCAATGCATCAAAGAAGAATCGTAATATACATGACTTCAAACTAAACATATGATTTATGCATCATTTTCATAAAATTATGCCAACGCCTCCATGAGGTCACCACAGAATAACATTGCATACACTTCCCCCATTGCGCTATGGGTTCAGACCAGCATGTTATCCTATACTAATCCTTCTTCCCTTACATTCAATGATTCAAAAAGTTCTTTCCACGGAGTACCAATTTAAGTACTCCGGCGACACATTTTCCCGAAGAACAAGTAAATAGAAAAACAACAATGCTAAGGTATTTAATCCAAAATATCCATGGCAATGCCAATGCATAAATCTGTGCTCATGATTATAAATACAATGCACATATATATAATGGGTGCATATCATTCAATAATTCAACTTTATATATATACAATGCCATAAATGGAGATTTAAGGTTAGAATTCTCACTACATATTTTTAGCTTAAGTCCACAATACTTAGCCAAATCACCAATTCTTACAGCACAACACCAACACTTGTTTGTTGTCCATTTTCAATACGCAATTCATTATGAACTTTCTGCAATTACACATTTCAGTTCACTTTCAATGAATTCCAGCCACATAACAGTTAATCAAATTAATCATTTGATCATCAAATTAATCAAATTTCATCATTAAGCAATTTACCAATGCATTCCCCAAATACTTTAAATTTCCAGCACAGGTAGCATACTTGTCCAATTCACCAAACCCAGAATTTTACAAATTCTGAATCTCAATCCTCTGTAATTCACATCACCAATTGTTCAAGATAAATTTTCATCCATTAAACACATGAAAATACCATAATTTAACAATAAAAATGGGTTCCTAAAACCCTTACCCTGCAAGGTTTTGCAACACCATTTCAGCCATGTAAAATCAGTAAATTTAACATCAAACTACCCACCAATTAACAAGGAATTATTCACCCATGAGTTTGGCCAGCAAATTCTTTCAATTTCCAACCCAAAATCTCCATTGTCAATATTCAAATCTAGCCAAAGAAAACCCTTGCATGTTATATATGTTGTACAAGATGAAGAAAGGAATCCATTAATGGAAGTTTAAGCTTAAAACAACCCATTCTTACCTGCCCAAACTCAAACGGTGTTAGTAGCATCCTCCTCCAGCGCTCTAATCCCTTGTCCAAAACACTCATATTTCATTTCGCTACTACATGCTTAATACACATCGAAATTTCGCTTATAGCCAGTCGATTTCTATGTAAAGATTTGTTCTGGACTCATTTTTAATATCCCTAGGTCTATTTAGCGCACCAATAATTAATTGTCATGCAAAAACGTCAAATATATACACAAAACACGCAAAATATGAGTATTATACACATCAAATACATACACAAGACCTAGAGTTGGGCATTCTACGTCATCATGACATCATATGCAAAAAGTGGTGGTTACATCGACTGTTACGATCACGAATTTAACTTGCCATTTGCTGGTCAGTAGGGGACCTATTAGATCTACACCCACTGAGCGAAAGGCTACGGCCTTTGGATTGGTGAAAGGTTCTCAGCTAGCGCACGGATGTTGATTCTGCGTCGTTGACAACTGTCGCACTTCTTAGCTGTGCGGAGAGAGTCCTTATGGATAGTTGACCAATAGTAACCTTGTCAAAGTATCTTGTATGCCAGGGTTCTCCCACCGGAGTGATTGCCACATATTCCTGTATGGACCTCATCTAGAACTTGTCGGGCCTGTTCTTCTCGTAGGCATGTCAGATATGGCAGGGAGAAGCCTCGTCTGTAGAGCTGGCGTCTATCAAGGTATATCGGGCTGCTTGTGTTTTTATTTTTCTGGCCTGGACCCTATCATCTGGTAGTTCACCATTGCGTATATATCTTCCAATGGGGTCAGCTAAGACATTATCGGTTCGAGGTATTTGAGTTACCTCGTAGGATTTGAAGTTCCCTAACATGGCCAATGCCTCTTTCAAGTATGCTTGCATCTTGTCGTCCTTCACCTACTACTTAGATGTAATCTAACCTGCTACCAACTGGGAGTCACAATAAACGGACAACGTGTTAACCCTCCAGCTTTGAACGAGTCTTAAGTCGGCTAACAGTGCCTCATACTCCGTTTCATTGTTAGATGCCAAGAATATAAATTGAAGAGCATAAAGGTATTTCTCGTCAGTGGGTAAGATCAGTACAATGTATGCCTCATAACCTTGCTTGGAAGAGGAACCATCGACAAAAAACTTCCATTTTCCTTCGATATCCTGGTCGGTAGAACGACTTACTTGTGGCAGTTTGGATAAGAACTCAGCTAGTGTTTGGCCCTTTTATCGTCGTTTGTGGGCAATACTCGATGTCAAACTCGCTTAGCTCAATGACCCACTTGGTCAATCGCTTAGCTCAATGACCCATCAGGTCGTAAGAGTACCTGTTGGAGTGGGTAGTTCGTGAGGACTACTATGGCATGAGCTTGGAAGTAAGGTCTCAACTTCCGAGCTGAAGTGACTGACACAAGAACAAGTTTTTCTATCTCTGGGTATCGGGTCTCTGCGGCTAACAAAAACTTGTTGGTGTAGTAGATGACCCTTTGTACCCCTTGATCTTCCCGGACCAAGGTTGAGCTAACAGCAGATTCTGAGACAGTTAGGTAGAGGAAGAGTTGTTCTCTTGGGACCAGCTTGGATAGAATGAGGGTTTTTCCTAGGTAGTCCTTCAATTCCTGGAAAGCTTGCCCACATTCCTGAGTCCAGTCTACCTTCTTCTTCTTGATTAGCTTGCAAAAGAGAAGACACCGATCTGTGGACTTTGAGATAAACTTGTTAAGAGTTGTTATGCACCCCGTAAGTCTTTGTACTTTTTTCCCCGTCCGAGGTGCCTTCATGTCGATCAAGGCCTTGATCTTTTCTGGGTTTGCCTCAATTCCTCTATGGTTGATGAGGAAACCCAGAAACTTCCCCGAACTTACGCTAAAAGTGCACTTAGTGGGATTTAGCTTCATGTTGTACTTTCTCATAATGCTGAAGACTCCTTCCAGGTCAATAGGAGGACCTACCGCGCTAACCCTTTTTACCAGCATGCCTTCGACATAGACTTCCATGTTAACCCTGATGTTTTCTACAAACATCTTGTTGACCAACCTCTAGTAGGTTGCTCCTGCATTCTTCAGCCCAAAGGGCATAACTTTATAACAATACAAGCCTTTGTCTGTGATGAAGGTTGTTTTCTCCTCGTCTCTGGAGCTCATCACTATCTGGTTGTACCCTGAGTAGGCATCCATGAAGCTCAATAGCTCATGGCCTATCATGGCATCAACAAGCTGATCTATACGGGGTAAAGAGAAACTATCTTTTGGGCACACCTTGTTGAGGTCCGTGAAGTCTACGCATGTCCTCCACTTCCCATTGGGTTTCATTACCATGACAACATTGGCTAACCAGTCTTGGTAAAGTACTTCTCGGATCAACCCTGCTGCTAGAAGCTTTTCGATTTCTTCTTGTAAACCTTGAGCTCTGTCTAGGCTTAATGCCCTTCTTTTCTGTCTAACGGGTTCTACAGTGGGATCAACATTGAGCCGATGTATTATAACGCTAGTCGGTATCCTGGCATGTCCTCGTGTGACCACGCAAACACATCATTGTGTTCTTGGAGAACGGTAACAAGCTGCTCGGTCAGATCCGTCACGACCCACTATACGTGACGTCATGACCGGCACGGAACCCCTGGGTATACCCTCCATCGGTACACCCGGCGTCCCGTCAGCCTAATATACATGAAACCCAAAATGAAACACAATCCTAATATAGCATCCATCTAAATAAAACGTATAACAATGAAGTAAAAATATATATTACATCTCCAAAATTACCAAATATAAAATTTCATAAGTCCACAAAATATACAAAATCCAACACATCCCATCTATGTGTTAATTATACATATACTAGGTGTTATCATGTACATAATATCAAAATACAAAAACGTACAACACCTACATCAACAAAAACCAAGCGAGTGCTACGCAGACAAGCCTTCCCTTTCCTTTTCTTATCCGAACCTGAAAGAAAAGGGTGAGGTGTGAGCTACAACAAGCTCAGTAAATTTCATTTATAAGTGGCAATATACATGCATTTATAAAAATATGGCAAGATCATAAAAAGCATTTGAAGTATCATGGTGATGAAAAAAGATTACATACATGCCAATATAATGCATCATGTTATAACAAAGACAATGCATATCATTTCTAAACATGTCAATGCAATCCTAACACCTCCTGAGCAAGGGCGATCAAAGGCCTGGTGTGCGACACACAACGCCCGATCCAACCAAACAATACTCGTATTCTAATAGAATTTCTAGGGTTGTGCAGCAAGTAGGACCAGCCTAAGCTATCCTACCTATACACAAGCCGTAAAACCCTCTATCAGGTCCACAACTGGGGATCACCAGTAGACTTACAGGACTTCCCAAGGAAAATCTCAAACTAAGAGACCCAACCAAATTGCTAACCCTATAGACTATGCTCAAATTCATTTCGTGGAATATTAAAACATGCATAACACTTATAGATATCAATTCAAATCAATTTATGTAATACCATGCGACATATAAAAATTCAAATGTAAAGAGACACTCACAACTTGATTGGCTAGACTTAACCAATTCAAATTCCAGTTCCACAAGAAGTACTTGGATGCCACAATCACCCCAAGCACCACAACCTCCAATTGACTATTTGGATTATATAGATCAACCACAAAATCCTGAAATAACATGGTTCATTCAATACTGAAAATCAGCCTTAAAGTATGCTACACAACCATGTATAAACCCAAATTAAAAGCCAATTAAGATTCTAAAATAGTCTAACACATGAGCCAATTCCTTATTGCTCAATTTAACTATTTAATACTACATTAACCCACGTTTAAGCCAAATTGAATGTAATAGGTTGATCCAACCACTATAATACATGACATTCAATCATACTTAGGGTCAATGAGACTAATTTCATGTCAATTTAATCAATTGACCAATTCTTGGTCAAAATCCTCAATTCAAGCCAATACATAGCATATGCCCCAATTTGGGAAAAAATCTCTACAATAGGCACAAAGCCAAATTGAACTAGGTCATTCAATTCTAACACATGTCCAACCATTCTAAACACATAATTTCATTCAATTTGGGTCCAATTAGACAATTTCCAAGTCCATTTTAATCAATTGACTTGGTTTAGGTCAAAAGCCCCAATTTGAGCAAATCCTCAAATTACATGGCCTAGACGAAAATTACACTACACTAGGGTTATCCACTAATCAAGATCAGTAAATTGGAGTTCCATACCTCCACATTTACCCATCTAATCCACATAAATCACATGCAAATTGAATAGGAAACCCTAAGTCCAAAATCCTAGTTTAGGTCAAATCCATATAACTCCTCCAATTTCTTATTAGAAATTGGGGGTTTCACCATTTATGGACTCCCAACATTCTCTAGATTAACATATCTCAAATTCAAGACCTAAGTCCAACATTGGTTTTCCACCACTCCCTTAAATTCTGGGATTTATGGGTGGAAAACACCCATTAGGTGTTGATATAGGTTAGGAATGGCCATTTACACCATAAACAAGCTAAATTAGCCAAAACATGTAAACCCTAGGTCAAGAACCCACCAAATCCAGGATTCATACAAACCCTAGGTCAAAATAAAACTTACAAACACACATGAAAGAGATAGAATGAAAAAAATGAGAAAGAATGATATACCTTGGAGGGATTTTGGGCAAAAATGCACCAAACCTTAGCCTTTCTCTCGCCTTTCTCCTCTCCCCTTCTTTTCCTCTTCTTCAAGCTCATTTCCCTCTCTTCAAAGTGAAAAATGAGCAAGTGTGCCAAAAATTAGAGTGTGGCTGCTTTTATAGAAAAAAAATTGGGCCCACATGAAAAATTACCAAAAAATAGATTTTCCTGCTGCAATTATTTGCACTTAGATAATCCATTTCTTGCAAAATACTAACAAACATAACATCTCAACCACTCAAACGTTTTATGAGTTAGTTACCAACATTCTGGTAAAATTTCAGCTCAATCCAACGGTGGGATTACGAGATCCATCCGTTTGATCAAAACTGCGCAAGAAAATCTGCAAATCCGAGAAACAGTGTTTGGAGTCTTATATCACGCAGTAGAAAACTCTGATCAAGATCTTCACCGTTCATAATGAATCCCTATCAGAGAAGAATAATCTAAAAAACTTTTAACTCAATCGGACAATGGATCTAGGAGATCAAGCCATTGATGTAATCGGTGACATAAATTTTGTCCTCCATGGAGCGAGCTCCACTAATCCAAAACACCGTTTTCGACATGTTTCGACGTCGAACAGGTCTCTGATCATTCTAAGACTTTAAGCATACATTAAAAAACTTAAAATCATGCAAATACACTTGAACCAACACGCGTCGAGCATCAAATACATATACGCATACGTATACGGGTACTCTACGAGTCAAAATGACGCCATCCTAAGGTACGGGCGTTACAAGATCTGAGCTTATACCAGTTCCGACTTTGAATGTCTTTGCGGGGTTATCAGTGACCTGAAACTCTATCCATTCGTCTTGAGCCTCCAAACCTGACACCTCTTCCCGTGGGTCCAGGTCGGTACTAGGTTGGACATCCAACTGCATGAGTCGTTCCTCTGTGTTAGCTAGACTACCTTCCTGAATGGACTTTTTTTTTTTCATAACTGCCATGTAGCAGTCCCTAGACTCCTCTTGGTTACCCCTCACGACACCCACACCTCTTTTGATTGGGAACTTGAGTGCCAGGTGGTAAGTAGATACTACAACTCTTAGGTGGTTGAGTAAGGGCCGACCAATGATAGCGTTGTACGTGGTAGGACACTTCACCACCAAGAAACTGGTCATCACAATGAACTTGTGCTCTAAATCGCCTCCTGTCACTGGCAGGGTAATCCTTCCCTTAGGCATGACTGCATCTTCAGTAAAATCGATTAGAAGAACATCGACTGGGTTGAGTTGCTCTTTGGTCAGTCCTAGCTTCTCGAACGCTGGCTAATATAGGATATCGATGGAGCTCCCATTGTCGACTAACATCCTTTGGATTTTGTAGTTGACAACTGCCAACGTCACCACAAGGGTGTCTGCGTGTGGGCAAAGAATGCCCTGTGCCTCTTCCTCTGTGAAAGTGATCGCGAAGTCAATTCTCTTCTGCTTTTTTGGTCCGTATCCCATGTTCATTACTTCCGATCTGGCTTCTCAGACGTATGCTTTCATGGCCCGATTTGAGGTACCAACCTGGTCTCCTCCGAAGATCATTTTGATTTCTCCAACGATTTAGGTCCCACCTTGATTAGATGTTAGGCCTCTCTGTTAGTCGGAATCCTTAACGAAATCTCTTAGGTGACCCTTACGGATCAGTTTCTCAATTTCTTCCTTTAGGTCGTAGCACTAGTCAGTATCATGACCGTGGTCTCTGTGATAATGGCAATATTTTTTTCTGTCCTTTTGCTCTACAAGAGCCTTCAACCTTTTCGGCCATCTGACATATTCTTTATTCTATATTTTTAGTAAAACCTGCTCTTTGAAAGAATTGAGAGGCGTATAACTAGTGTACACACTCTGAGGAACCCTGTTGCTCCTTTGGTCGAGACGACTAGAGTCTGGTTTCTTCTCCCCTTGATTGTCCTCTTTTGGCTTCGAGTCTTCATTTCGCTTCCTTTTGGCACTCTTTTTCTTGGAGGAGCTATGATCCTCTTTCTTGGCCTTAGCCAACTCATCTGTATTGATGTATTTTTCTACTCATTCAAGAATCTCTTAATAAAACTGAGTTTTCCTCTTTTCAACTAAGTAGTGGAACCTTTCAGGCTTCAGCCTGGCCTCGAAAGCTGTTACGGTGCTCTGGTCGTCGCAACCGTTGACTTCCAGCTTCGCATCATCGAAGCGCTACAGATAATCTTTCAGGTTTTCTCCTTGTTTCTGTAGAATAGCGAGTAGGCTATTCACCGTTTGCTCTCTTTCTTTCTTACCCGCGAAGTGCTTTATGAGCTTGTGCGCTAATTGCCCGAAAGAATAAATAGACCTAGGCTTCAATCTCCAATACCACTTCTTAGCTAAACCACCCAGAGTGATCTGAAAACCCTTGCACATTGTGGCATCGTCGTATCCCTTGAACTTCATCCATGATTTGATGTTCTCAATGTGTTCCCTTGAATATGTTTTGCCTTTATATATCCTGACTTCAGCAGTCTTGACGTTTTTAGGCAAGGGTGTTCGTAGGATCTCCTTTGTAAAAGGTGAGGGAAGGTCTTCGTACTCCTCATGACGTCGAGCTTGATCTTGGCTAAGTATGACTGTCCTTGATCTGAATAAGGAATGTACTGACCTCTTAGACACCGACCTATTTCTGTCGGTTCTTTCGTTGTCAAGCTTTTTTTATGGCATCGACCTGTCTGCTCTAACAGATGCCTACCTGGGACACTCGAAAATTGAGTTTTGACCTCATTTTCCATTGAGAGAGTGACGTAAGTCCCCAATGAGGAGTGGTCTGGGGTTCGAGCTCGATGAGTAATGGCTATGCACCGAATTCGATCGCGATGTGACGCTCAGGCACCGACTCGCCTCTTCCTTTTGAGGTCGTAAGTCGGGGGTGGCTTGGAGAGGAAGTACTTCCTTCAATATCCGTTGTTGCATCTAATGTTGCTCCAAAACCATCTGGGACATCTTCTCCAGATTTTTTTCGACGACTGTGAATCTGGCTTTCTATTTTTCCACAGAAGATTTTTCTGACTACTTTAGTGGCCTTCCCCTTTTCTTATCCTAAGGGATTACCGGTTTGGCAGCTGATTCTACTTCTATTGGGATTTTCGCATCTTAACTCATTGCAGAAGAGCTGCTTTTGGCTTAAAGCATTAAGATCCCCACAGATGGCGTCAAATGTTGGTGCAAGATTTGACCAACACCAGTAGATGATGAGGTGGAGAGTAAACGTTGATCTGGAACCCGCTGGAGCATCGAAAAAGTCACCGAAAGTTGATGATCTGAGAAAGAAAAAAAGAAATACAGGTTATCATGAGGAACACCAGTGTGGTGTCAGCCGAAAACCCTTCGATGCCTTAGTAAGTTCAGAGCTCATAGAAGAGTAGAAGAATAGTGGAGCTAAACTGTTTAGAGAATCACGTACCTTTCCCCTTAGGGGTGATAGGGTTTTTATAAAATTAGGTCTTTGGCCTTGTAGTATGATTGTAGTCGAACTAGGAATACCCAAAAGTTTTCCAGTCGGATCAGGAAGGTTTCAGTCTTCATCCGATCCAAAGAATGAGAG
Source organism: Paratinospora sagittata (assembly GCA_035771175.1). NCBI lineage: Eukaryota > Viridiplantae > Streptophyta > Magnoliopsida > Ranunculales > Menispermaceae > Paratinospora > Paratinospora sagittata. The sequence continues at coordinate 20,931 of JAYMFD010000440.1, read as the reverse complement.
ATTTAGTTCTTTCTTAGTCGAACTGGAAGAGCAAGGTAGCCTTCTAGTAGGACTCGGAAGGTTGGATATTCCTTCTCATGGTTGAACTAGTAGAGAATCTCGAGTTTGTCGCAATGGATCTCGCTTGGTCGTTATTTGATGAGCTAGCTGATTTTCCACCATGGTCGGTACCTACCGATCAGGTCTTGATTCATCTTCATGGCTGGTTAAATTAACATTCCTTGTGAAGACCAAGTCGGTACATGGATCTGGTTTGTACCTACCGCATGAGCAGATCAGTACCCTTCATCTAGGTTAGGTCGATATGTTTATTTGGTTGGTACTACGCCATACTTGATGAGGTTGACACAACCTTACGTGTCCTCAGCTCGGTAGTACGAGATCATGGACCAACAATGTTTATTTTTATTTTTTCAAAATACCAATTCTTTTTAATTTTGATGCCAATGACAAAAAGCAATAAGTTTCAATCAACTCCAACTATTTCTTATTCTATATAGTATGAAGTACCAGAATGATCTTCTTTCTATCATAATCTAAAAAAGATAATCATATTACCCAAATAACGACCATCAAATGCATTATTTTTTTTATTATAATCTCATCATTTCTTGATGCTATTAATTTTTATGGTATCAATTTTTTGAAACAATTATCAATATTACCAATTTTTAGGATAATTGCAAGTTGATTTCTGGGCATTTTCTGCAATAGATCTGAGTATTTTATTAATGTTGATTATAGTTAAAATTTGAGATGATGGAATTAATAGGTTGATAGTTTTTAATCTATCCTATATAGCATCAACATAGGATAACATTAAAATTAGTCCAATCCAATTCAATCAAATCTTATAAAAATAATTTTATTCTATCTTGTGCACCAAACGAATCCTATTGTATACATTATTCTCCAAATTTAGATCTTGTCGTTCTATGCAATTCAAATAGAAAACAATAATAGTTAGTTTAAGATTCAATTTTGAATAACTGGATTTTAGAACAAGTAGGAAAAAATTTTGCTATTATGTTAGAATATTATATACACACTTTGTGTAATTGCAACCAAGGCTTTACAAAACCCACTAAAAATTAATTAATTATATTACTTACTATGTTTTTGTGTATGTGCATGATGGAGACATACATTGTCAAATCAATAGTAGTTTGTATATATACTTTGTCAAGGTGGAAGAAAGACATACATTGTCATAGTTTACTTTGTCAAATCAATCATTAATTCTTTCTTAGCCGGCCAAAAACATCTTATGGTTTGTTCATGACTTCTTCAACCTAATGAAACCATAAGGAACACAAAGATTTTAGGGTTATAGCTACCAATCAAAATAGCCGTTGAAGAAATTCAAGGATGATCGTGAACTTATAGTGTCGATCCTCCTCAAAATATGGAGTGTTGAGATTGTAAAGAAGACCACACACACACACACACACACACACACACACACACACACACATATATATATATATATATATAAAGTCATGGTTTGCTTTGAGTTTTGCTCTTAAGTCGACTTTGTCTACCCTTAGATTGTTAATTACTACATCGAGGATCTAGTCTTCCTCTGGCTGCATGGTCGGTATGAAAAAAAACATCTCACTTGTTCTACAATATATAATCTTAATACACATGATTTAAAAAAAACTTGGGTTTTCTATTTGGTACCGATTCAACTTTTCTAATCAAGTGATCTCAAAGGATGAGAAAGGGGAGAGCACATTGAGATAACATGAAATTCCTTTTTCTTTTTCTTTTTTTCTTGTGGGAATGGCATCTTGCTCAATTCCCACAATAAAGAAAAAGATTAATGCTCCCATTTTGCTTTGCTTTTTGTGATAGCATGAACCTAGACATTATATTTCAAGCAAGAGTACTGTTAAAATGACTTAAGATATGTACTCAAAATTATATCCAAGCTGACATGACAATATATCATATCACCACATTATGAGAGAAAAAAAGAAAAGAAAATGAAACACTTACTACTCACCATACACCACATCATCATCGGTATAATTTTAGGTATATATAATTTTTAGGTCATAAAAGCATTTCTCTTTCTCTTTCTATATATATGTATGCCTTATTAGGTATAAATTGCTGCACCAATATTTACAAGAAAATACTCATATATGAAGAAACCTCCAGTTATATATATATCTAACTTCTTGTGACCTAGAAGGGCCTGCACAACCCTCCTCCACCTTGTTGCTTTATATTTTTGCATACCTGTATTTTGCTGTACTATTGGTTCTCCAAGATAGTGCCTGCCTTGTCTGCTGATTAAGATATATACATATAAGAGTGGCAGTTTGATAAGACGAAATAAAATAAAGAATTGAGCTGTTATGTCATACCTGTATTTTGAGATGTAAACTTGCACTAACTAAGAAGATTAATAATATACATAAATGGGTTGAACCCTAGTTGCTTGAGGTCAGCTCTGATCAAATTCTAACTTCTGATGATCCATCCTAGGTTTCATACATAAGATATTTTTTGTGTGTATACTGTTAAATTACCTTGTAATTAATGATCATATATCACTGAATTAATATACTCTTTAGTATGGCTTCATGCATGGGCCCATGAGAATATTATTGTGCACTAAATGGGCAGATGCTTGCAGTGCTTTTATGGATGGAGGAAGTCAAAAGGGTGTTAAGAAATATATATATATTCTTAAGAGAAAGTGGGAGAAATAATAGTGGAATTAAGATTATATACAGTGAGTTGGGTGGTATTAAGATTATATACAGTGAGTTGGGTGGTGCCAAGATTTTCCCCACAATCAACCTGGTTGATTCGCTCACATTGAATTAAATTAAATTATAGTGAATATTTATTTCTTGATCAATGTCTTCTCACCCAACTTGTATTATTATTCTATACCTCAAAAAAAAAACCTATTTAATTAGTTCGACAAAAGATCAAAATTAATGAATGGATAACTACTATTTTTTTTTCTTGCCTTGGATTTTATTAATTTTATTTATTTTTTCATTCAAACTAGCTAGCTAGACTCCATTGAAAACTCATCAACCAACCAAAGTCTTTAGGAATTGAAGAGGAATGACATAAGAAAGATGTTAGAGGGACACGGATCTTGCCCCTCATTCAATATGAAGCCGCGTGTATTCTTTCTCAGGTTTTCATGATTGATATATACATTTCAATCAAAGCAAGTTTTTAATGAAATTAAAATGACTCGAATTTATATATATATATATATATATATATATATATATATATATGATTAAGTAGTATATATAATTATCCACTTCACACGCTTGGTATTGGTTGGCATTATATACACAACTTTATTATTAGCAGATGATGGGAGTTTCACGGAAGAGATACGAAGAAACCGTGAAGTCAATGGAAGAAAGAATCCGTGAAATCAATGGCTGGTGCAATTAACCTATCTTGACTTCTTGTATCAGTTTTAGTCTGTATTTTTTTTCTTTTATTATTCAGATACTTCACATTTTCTTTAGGTTTTAGTATAATTATTTTAATTATGTTAAATTTAAAAAATAAGTATTAAAATAATTTAAGATATGTATTCAAACCTATACTAAAATTTATATCGAAACTGAGATGATAATATAATATATTATCACATTATTAAAAAAAAATTAAAAAAAAAAACTCTTCAATTACTGTACACACCACGCCAATTTGGGTATGATTTTAAATATAACTTTTGAGTTTTAAAAATATTTCTCCTTATTCATTTAGTGTCTATAGAAATCACAAGGAATGTAAATGGGAATGGAAATGGAAGGTCATCAATTTTGTTAGTTTCCATACGCACTTTCTAGAGTTAAAGAGTTATGAGTTAGAGAAATATAAGGAGGGTTGTTACCACGTTAGCCTCTGCACACAGGAAAGCAGCGAAAAAATAAGCATGTGTTGCTTACGTTTCTCTCCCTATAATTGCAGAATCTTGGTGGGTATTCTCCAAAATCTGACTTGGGTTTTCCTTCTTTCTCTTCTTCTTATTCATTATTAACATTCATCTTCTTCTTTTTCTACTACTGTCACTACAATTTTCTTTATCTGGGCTCTTAGAGGTGGGTTCTATAAAATCAGAAGTTTGGATCTCAGATTTTTCTTGGGGGGGCCTTATGTTTTTCTGTATTTGACAATATATGTAGTTGACAAGAGCATAGTGTTCAATGAGAGTATAGTTTGCCGTAAAAAAAAAAAGAAGAAAAGAAAAGAATTTTCATGATCTGCTCTATAATCTAGTCTAACATTACTTCCTTTCATGGATTCTTGTGAATATTTATTAAATTTCAAGTGTATACACAATGCAATTTGATCTACAAAACTGAAATTTATGTGGGGGGGAAGAAAAGAGATGTATTATTAGTATTATTTTCCTGCTGAAGATCTTCTAAAAATTGGGGAAAAATTTGTGTGAATTTGGTGTAAAAATTAGTTTTGAGGGTGAAGATTATGAAAATCTGAAGTGGGTTTTTGTTTGTAAGATTAATTAATGGCTGGAGGAGAGGGATTGATTGAGCTGAAATTCAGGCTCTTTGATGGTACTGACATCGGCCCAAACAAGTATAATCCTTCTACAACTATAGCATCTTTGAAAGAAGTCATACTTTCTCAATGGCCCCAAGGTTGGTTATCTTTCTTCTTCTTCTTCTTCCTTTGCTTCTCCTCCATTGCATCATGGATCTTGTCAGATCTGGACTCTCTCAAATTACTTGTGCTTTGTTTTTTATTATGTTGAGAGACCCATTTGGTTTCAATTGATGTTACTACTGCATCTTAGATGTATCCTCTAAGATGTAAAATCCCCACCCAATTAGTCATCTCTTTCTATTTATTGTTTTTTGTACATCAATGAGAAGAATCCCTGCCCATCTAGAGAATTATTAAGTCAACTTATATGGGAGGGATGATAATCATCTTGAATTTGATTTGGTTAATTTTTGTTACCTGAATTACCAACCTACTATACTTGGGTTTAACTCTACCTTTTTTATTATTTTTTTATTATTGTTCACATTATACTTCAATGGAGACATCAATGATCATTAGTATGGCATAGGATTTAATATAAGCATATTACTTCTCTAATTAAGATTTATGGAAGGACTAGGATTGAACCATGAAATAATTGTTGCAGTCACTTTTCTCAGAAGGATTCTTGACAAGTTAGTTCTTTGATCAGATCAGTTAATTTTAGTAGTTTTTGGAAATTGGAGTGATTTCTGGGATTTGATTTAGTTATTTGGATGTACCAGTTGCTTGAGACTGACCACTAATGGAACTAAACTCAAAAAAGTCTTTTTCCAACTACGTGAGGTCGCTATATAAATTGGCTTCCTCTACTCTACTCTACTCTATCAAGGGCTACACCAACATTTATATTAATTAGACCAACCGCTAACTAAACTGCATAAATGCTTTCTGATTGAATGCCAAAAAAATTAAACTTATGAAGTAATATATTTCTCTTAATTTCATCTTCTTCTTCTTCTTTTTTTGGCAAGCATATTCATGCTATGTCTCATTGCACTTCAAAAGGAAAGGGTTCTTAAATTCTTTCTGTTTCCTGCAATTTTTTTTACTTTATTTTTTTCCTCTCTGACCGGGGAAGTGAACTTTGTTTATGGTAGACAAAGAAAATGCCCCGAAGACTATAAATGATGTGAAGCTTATCAATGGGGGCAAGATACTGGAGAATAACAGGACACTTGCAGACTCCAGGGTACCAGTCGGTGAACTTCCTGGAGGAGTGATCACTATGCATGTTGTTGTGCAGCCTCCGATATCAGAGAAGAAAAATGGTACATCACAAAGTAAAATCTATTTCATGTTTCCTATATGCATCAATACATGGAAACACATATATAGCCATATATATTTGATAAAAGAAGCTCCATTTTTTAACAATTATATCTTTTAAGATATTTAAGCAAATATAGGTGAACAAAAGATTTTCCTTATATACAAAGGGATTTTATTAAACCCATTATATCTCAGTTTTATAATATTGCTGAAGGCTTAATCTCTTGCTGGTGCATTCTTAAACTTTCAAATGGTAGCTTGCAAGCAAAGCATGCAAACATGCCTGTGAAATTTGTATCTTGGTTGTTGAAGATATAGTGACAGGCAGCGTCAAACTTTGTCAAATCAACTATGTCATGAATCTTTGAGTTGTTGAAGATATAGTATTAGTCGATTGATATTCGAATATACAATTTCTATCTCATGTTCAACTGAATTGAATAGTTTTTGGATTCAAACGCCTTGGATCATGTAGTCACTTAGCTGTGTAATTCAAGTAATGAGTTTTTGGCTAATTTTTATATGCTAATTGCTAAGTTTCATAACTACATGATTGAAAACTTTTGAACTGCAAATCTAGAAGAATTGTTTTATGGGTATGATGACTCATTCTTAGTAATTGATAGTTTCCTTATCAAAGATTGGTTTTATAGAACATAACTTTTTTTTTTAGATAATTGATTACTAAAATGTTTGTAACTTATTGCATACAATGTCTTATAATGAATCTGAAAATGAGAAATAATCAAGGTTTTGTCCAGATTGCTTTGTACATTAGTGTTGTTTGCTGTGCACTCTTCAAGGATTAAGGAATCAGGTGCCCTTATGGCACAGTTGTGCATTGAGGTAGTTGATGATTGTATATGTCTAGAATTACTTTAGAATTTCTAAGGTTGCTGAGCTTGATGTCCACAAATGCTACTTTGTTCATTGATGTGATGATGACATAAGGCTGTAAGAAAAAGTGGGAGACCAGGGTGTACTTATCAGGGCAATGGGATTTGAACCAACTCCATACCAAATACCAAATTTATCATTTTGTTGGACAACTAATATTCCTTCTAAGTCTAGCAACCAGGCATATTCTGAATACTAAATATATCATTTGTAGGGCGGTTAAGATTCGTCCATCATCCTTACGGATAGAAGATATCTTGCCCTCTGTCCCTCTAATGAGCAATTAACATTTTATGGAAACAACCATCACTTCAAACCAACCTTGTTGTTCCTGGAGTGCGATGATGTTTCTTGCAATTCTATGATGTTTTTCATTTTTTTTTGGGCATTAGCATTGGTTCCCCAGTTACTATTGTCTAACCATCGGGAGCAGTTATTGATGAGTAAGGAAACATAGAGACAGATCTGCATGGTAGAAAACTTTGTTGTTCAATATGTCAGGAGGACATATTGAGATCTTGTTTGTTGATGTGAACTGATTCTCCGGGATTAATAAGAAACGCAACCTTCACGGTGGGGAAAACATTAAACTTATATTTTTTTGTTGTCACATTTATCACTTTGTCATCCAAAATACTTTTTCTGGAAAGTTTGAAGCAAGTGCAACACTGGCTCTTCACCATGATAGATCTTGTTTCGCATTAAATGCTATATACCTTTTCAATATGGTCTTTCATTGTCATTTGTATTGAGTAGATTTATAGAAATATATTTGATTATCTCCACTTGTTATACCCTCTCCTCCAAGAGTTCCTAAGGTCTCTGAATTTTCCTATGTCCATTTGAACCAAATGCAGTTTGCTAAGTTGTCTAGGATTTTAATGTCAGAGATGGGTTCAACTAATTTTCCATCTCCACTTAGTATTATTATTATTGTTATTTTGAATGATCATTGCAAAAGAGTGCAAAACAAAAATTTCAATCTCCTAATGCCATAGAATAAGTGAAAGCTTCAAGCTTTCGTTCTCTTGTGTACTATTTTCCTATACCAACTGGTTTATTATACATATTAGATGTAATTCAATGAGTATATAGCAACTTGGAGTTTTCTTAGGTTCATCTCTGCTGTCATCTCATTTTCTCTAACAATGAATGAAGCAGTTCTTATAGTGAATTCAGTGTTCATATCTAATACACGAAATAAACTGTAGGCACAAGCCAGCTTATTGGGCTGACATTGTACCATTTTAACAGTAAACGACTCCTTTAGTGGTTCATCTCCATTAACATCGTTGATTTTCATGAGTTAAGAGTTTTAGTAAAGTATTGGATGTCTTTTGTCTTGGGAATATGGGGAACTCCCATCGTCAAATCATTGAAGCTTCATGTTGTAGTTTTGTGGGTAGTCAAGGGCATTACTTTTCAGACTGAATCTATTGAGGGTTTTTCTTATCGATTTTTTTTAATTATTTTTAGAGGATCCAAGGAATCTCTTCAAGTTTCCCTCTCAATAGAAAAAGTTAATTCAATATAAGGTAGAATGTATTGTCCCTTAACGTAGAATTGTGCAAGATGACAGGGCACAATCCGGTTTACTTGTTCCATAAACCATGTTTTTCATCTGACTCATGCTCTGGTTTTTCTCTTATCTGTGCAAGATGTATTATGTGCATAATTTTTTTTTCCCTAGCAACTAGAACTAGTATTATTGCACTACTATTACTACCTTAATGTGCTTGCGCCCGTGTTTATATATTTCTATGATAGCAAAAGTGGCCTTGTGATTTTTCTATATGGAGTTGCACTTTGAATGAAGTTTTTGTTTTCAAACTAACATTTTCTTGTGGCAGAGAAACTACTCGCCGATTCCCCAACACACAGATGTTCATGCACAATTCTCTGACTTCAAACATCAACACCGAAAAAAGCTTCTTCAGATGTCTTGAAATGTTCTTCTATTACTTGTATGTGCCTTGTTGCTGAGTTGTGGCTTAAAGGGAATAGTGTCTATCACAGAAATCAGCTGCTGCAGTAGAAGATTGAGAGGTCTTTTTTGCATTCAATTCAACTTTTTTTTTTTTCTTTTCCCCAGCAGTGGCTGTGGATTTGTAGATGATGTCCTGTAGTTAAAAAACAACTAGGTTTTCTCAGTGTTTGTTGAGGAGAAAAATAAAGGGTGAGTTTGAATGATCAACAAGATCTTTATAACCTGAAAAAAATGAAGGGTAAGGAGAGAAAAATGTAAAGTCAAAAAGAGGAAAATATTTAGAAAAAGGAAAAAAAGAAAAGCCTTGATTTGAGGGTTGAGAGGATTTGTGGTTTGTTTATTTGGAAAAAACTCATGAACAATGCTTCCAATGACTCTTTCTAAGCATTTATGCCTGATGGGAGCTGTTGTGTGTTGATGATTCCCCACTATTTCATTAATATTTATCTGATTCTATAACTTTTAAAGTTTCATTTACAAGAAAAATCTCACAAATAAGATTGAGAAAACTAATGGAATAAAAAAATAAAAATAAAAACTCTGAATAGTGTGTAATGATGTACATCAGAAACATGTTCATAGGTTTTGGTAGTTGCTTGAACTCATAAAAGCCTTATTTGGATATAACTTGCAAAAGTAAACATATACAAAAATATTAGACCTATCTTAAAGATAAAACTTGGCAAAATAAGACAATAATAATAGAAAAGATTTAATAGCAAGATTGCTTAAAACCCAATTATCATCAATTAGTTTGAAGAAATAAAAATGTGGGGCACTTATACATCCATTGAGGGGACGTCCTTTAGGAATTAGTCGGTGTGCAAGTTGGCTTAGATATCTCAGATTACTCAAAATAATAATAATAATAATAATAATAATAAATTGTAAAAGATGGATGGGTCACAACTTCTTTTATTATTTGAGACATTGAAGAGTGGGCTTATGTGTATTACAATGTCATATTGAAGTGATTTTTAGCTCATAAAAAAGTTATGAAGTGCACTACCTTGTCAATCTTCATTGTGACACAATTATCATTGATTTAACTCCACAAGTACCAAATGCCCCTTTGGCACTTTTTTTTTTCTAAAGATAAAATTTAGATTATTTCTTTTTTAAGTTTTATTTTTAAATCTTTTATGAAGTGTTAAATATGACCAATTAGTAAGTTCTATTGTTCTCAATCTTTTTATTGTCTAGTTTCTAATGAAATTCTTGATTTGAGAAAATTTAAGTTAGTTACTAAATTATTTAGAGATTTACACAAAAAAAAATAAATTATGTATCAATTAGAAAGAATGACAAATATGACAAATATGAAAAAGAAAAAAAAATTAAAATAGCAAGGGTAAAAATAAAGCAAAGAAAAAGTATAACCCAACTAAAAATTTTGATCTTGACATGACAAGTAGAATAAGCAAATTCAAGTAATCAAGAAAAAGGTTTTATTGCCCTGAAGGTGGGCTCAGCCCATTGAGCGACCATAAACCAATGATTAGAGTTGGAGTTGTCTAATAGTCTAAGGCAATATGACATATTTACATTTCGAGTCCCACCTTCGAATGTACTTTTAAGTTTCAAACTCTACAATCTACACAGATGAAATGAGGGTATTCTTCGTGTGTGTTATGTAAGCATAGTGTCGAGGTCAACGCCTCCTTATGCTTATTTTCTGGACAAAAAACAAAAAGAAAAGGTTTTTTTTAGTTGAAAAAAAAAATTGGTTTTATATTTAATTTTCTAATATAAAAGATATCTACTAAAAAATAAGAATCTTGGCATAAAAACCTAATAGCACGCTCTTATAAATTGTGAAAAAAATTTAAATGTCACATAGGATAAATTGATATTGAATTAAAATAGACTTCTTCAATGTAATTATTATCATTTACTGTCAAACTGAGGTGACAAAAAAAAAAGATACTTAACATAACCTACTTTTAAAGTTCTGTTGGACAACCATTCTATTGCTGACTCAACAAATCAATATTTTTATGAGTTTGGTTGGATTTAATAATAATAAAAAAAATATTTTATACCTCATCAAAATGTGTATTTTAAATTAAAATATTATACATTTTTTAACTTGATTGTTTATCAAGTAATATTTTATGTCATGTAAAAAATAAGTCTCTTGACATTGATGACATAACACTTTTTTTAAAACATAATCCTAATATATACTAGAATTAACTTAATCTGTAAAGGACTAGCAATCAACTTTCTCACAATAATGAATAAACACGATTGACTTTATTATATTTGACAAAGAAACGTGACTATAACATGAATATAAACCTTATTTCAATTTAAATTTAACATTTTTCGGTCAAGACCTCAAATCCCCAAAAGATTATTGGTTTCTTTGAATGGCCAAACAATAAGACCAGTTTGTTTTCAAGGATAAGACATTTAGAAATAACATACATATTAAGACTATTTCTAGATAATGAAATCTTCTTAAATGAAAATCTGAAATAGCATGTGTTGCATGAAATACCTATTTATTTGATCTCAAGATTGGCCCCAAGAGAACACAAAGGGTAATTCTAAATATACCCATCAAAAGTATTTTTTATATCCACTTATTATATATTATTGTCTAAATTAATCATATGAATACAAAAAATATTTTTGGTGGGTACATTTAAAATTATCCGATCACAAAATATCAAATTTAGCTCTAACTTGCCCACGAAGACTTCAATTATCCCCAGTACCCCCAATAAATTAAGAAAAATGTTTTATATACTTTAAGTGTCAATATTATTTTTTGATGCTGGCACGTAACACCCTTAAATGTTTTGAGAATGTACCTATATTACGTAACATCTCAACGTCTAAAGAAGGGTGGGTGCTTTAAAAAATAGCATTATCATCTAAGATACATTTAACATTACTCATAAATTAAATACTTTTCATTTTTACACATATTAGTCCTCAAAATAGCAGAATGGGTCTCCCTTCAAAAATATAGCCGTGCTGTTCTTCTGGCTCTTACAATTGGATCAACTAAGTTTTGTGAATGGGTACTTTTGTTTTCATTCAGTTCCAATTATATATGGAAACAATCTATCGATAAATTGAAAGCAAGTAGTATTCCCAAAAGATTAAATAAAAATGAATTTTGATTTACTATACATCATAAGGAATTACACACCCATGTATTCACAACTCAAATGTACTACAACAGGGACCCTATAATAGGAAGATACTTGGAAACTTATTATTTACATAAACCAAGATTGTTTATCACCCGGGACCTCTGTAACCAAGCTTTGTCATCTTCCTCGTTTTTTTTTTTTCTCAGGAGTCCCACTGTTCTAAAACTCTACCCTAGAAAAGGAGGGGGAAAAAAAATTCAATCTAAAAATGCCTTAGGTTGGAAAATATTAATGTAATCTTACTCGCTTAACTTGCCTAGGGAGTAGGACATCCATGAAAAGAAAACAAAGCTGATATCTTTTGCTAAGAAGGGTCCTCTAACGTTGTTGATGTTGAGCGATGAAGACTGGAGCTCTTCTTGGGTGTTCTTGAGTTCTTGAGGGTCATCACAAGCTTTTGTCTCTCCCCTTCAACCTCTGCAAAATGTAGGCTTAGTTGAGAATAACGATCATGCATCTCCTTCAGTTCAGTCTCCACTGCTACATATCTTCCTTTAAGTTCCAACATATCTTTGATCAACTCGTTGATATCTCGGAAGCTTTGGAACACTGCATCCTCGTCATTGTGCTGTTTCAGAAATGAACTGCAAGCACCAAAATTAATCACTTCGAATACACTGAATATCAAAATAGAAGTTGTGAATTGTCTATAGGAACAGAAATATGGTTTGAGAGATCAGATGCCTAACAAATTTGTGGCTTCCTGATCAGTTGATTAATCACTTTCACTGGGATGCTGAGCATTTGTAAAAAACTCAACAATCAAATTGAGAGTACAAAAGGCATAACTAAAAAACTTCTGCCCCCAACCCTGAGGTTGCAAGTTCGAAACCTAACTCAAGAGACATGCCCCCCAATATGTTGAACAACGGTGTCCAAGAGCGATTGTGGCCGTGCCCCAGAGGGATTAGAATGACAGAAATCCTGATATCCGCCGACCTCAAAAAAAAAAAAAAAAACAAACAAAACAAAAACTTCTACTTTGGGAGTTTCCATTTACCCATTGCTAAGATTATGTGCTTTTTTCAACGCACAAATTAAAACTAGAAGTATCCCAAGGTTTTTTTTCTGTTCCTACCTCTGAAAATGAAAATTTGATTTCTTCTTTGCCTGCAGTGCCTCCGCAAGTTCAATCTCCAAAGCCAGCACTCTACCTAATGCATTCCCACTGCATGAAAATTCATTAAATGAAGGGAAAATGCTACTCAGTTGTTCATTTGCCTGAGAAAAAACAATAAAAAAAGGCAAAAATTATGAGATTCGTTGTGCGGAAGATAATATGACATTGTTAGGCAATATAGAATATGCTTAAAAGTCTTAATTCCAACCTTGTTTAACTGCAATACGTCTCTTTGTAAACCTTGAAAAGCTGGGTCAAAATAATTTGCATCCTGTGGAAGAGAAGCCAAGTTCTCATTCTTCATCTTTTCCAACTGCAAGCATATGAGTATATTACAGAGGGTAGTGCAAGTTCTCTAGATATTTTTAAGAAGATAACAAATTCAACAAAAACCACAGAAGTTCCTCCAATTTAAAACTAACAAAAGTTCCTGGATAAAAAGTGAAAAGAAGATACTGCTTCATCTTTTAATCTGATGGGATCCGACATTCTAATGAAAAGCAAGATATCTGATTGAATTTCTCCATTCCATTCTTAATAGATACCTCTTCATGCAGATGACCCATGCTAGTCTTTAAGCTTTGAACTGCAAAATTCTTGTTGATAAGAGCTAACTGCCTCAGGTCTTCTTGATGCATAACAGCTTGATTTGAAATTTCAACCACAGTTTTAGATGTGAGACTATCCTGTCAAAAGGTTGTCTAAATATGAGAAAGTAACCCACACAGAACAGAAGAAGTTGAAATAGAGTTAATCAGTTCCTTAAAGTCATTTATGCAGAAGTTGTTAGATAACCACTGGACCTAAAAGCCATAACTGACAGCTATCACCAACAGTTTCCCCCGTGTGAAATGCCATCCAAATGCCGGGGACTTGGAACATAAAACTTCTGACCAGATATAATGTTAAAAACCACTAGACCCAAAAGCTATAGCTCATAGATGGAGGCCCAATGATATATATCAAGCTATCAGAAATGTGCACCCTAAAGTACAAAACTTTAACTGTTACTATTCACCCAACATATTCCAACAAATATTTGGAAAAAAAGATTCGAGCTGAGTTGATGTACTAACAGGTGCGGACATATGTATACAACATCCAGAAAGGAAATCTAATCGCAATTGACAGTACCATCTACTTCTTTTATTTTCTTTTCTTTTTTCTAACCTTCTCATCTTAATATTGTTTAAAAAATTTCTAAGCATACACAACCATTTGTGATCACCCCCTGTTTGTGGGGATACCAATACCAAATCTACATGTAGTGCTACATTGGAGAGAAACTTTATCTTTGTTTTTTTTTTTTTTTGGTTGTTGTATATTTCGTCCATTTTAAGAACATCTAGCTTGAGTAAATATTAGGTTTTCAATATGCCACAATATATCAGCATTTCTGGGATCCTTAAAGATGCAAAATCTTGCATTAAATATCATGAAAGTTTCAGACAACTGACTAGAGCAGGTGAACATTATAAATCAGAAGGTAAAATTCAGATTTCAAAAACATTTATAAATCAGAAAATTCAGTTTGAAAGACTTAAAAACACCTAGAATATAGAGTAGGAACCTTGAACATGCCATTAGAAACAATGGAATAAAATACCAAAAACTTTAGTATGTAAATTGCAAAATTGAAAGAGTATGACCATGAATTATTTCTTAAATAAGTAAATCCATTCATAAAAGATTAAGCAGTTCTGCCATTATGAGTAAAAGACAATATATGTTGTGAACATATATAATCTTCAACAGCATTCCCAAGTAATTGTTAGCAAAAAACTTAGAAGTACACAAACACATATAGAGTAGTGCCAGATTGACAGCATCTCAGTACTTCAATTCTCAAAGTACAATACCTCAATATCATTAAATTGCCTCGCAGTAAGTTTTAACACATGATTTGAGGCAATCTAGAAGTGTTAATTGTAATTTGAACTGTAGTCTATGCGTAGTCACTTTATCATTTTGCTTTATGCAATTCTAAACAAAAGATTAAATGCTTTTAGAATGACAGGAAAATGAAAGATGCATAGGAGCTGATTAATACTTCCATTTTTTTTTAATTGATAATCACCAAATTACAAATTATATAAACAAATAAAAAATATATATTCAATCAAAGTTGGGGAAAAAAATCAACCTTTTTTTTTTTTACTTTCTAAAGTGACATGTCCATATTTGTGGTCTTTACATGTGACCAAATACAATTTCCATAACATAATATCCCTAAAGACAGCAAAAATATGAGATTGACACTTAATTCCATACAAAATGACTTGAGATTAGAAGCTAAAGAGTAATTAGAGAAAGCAATATAAGTAAATAAATAAAGGCTCTAATATTGACTCAGGAAATAGCATCAAAGGTATATAGTTAAAATGCCAATAAACTCATAAATCTCCTATACAAGCTAAAGATATCATTTACTTTGAATAATCTACCAAGCATTATTGAGATATAGACCGTATTCTGAACAAAATATGTTATTATCTTAAAATTTAAAACAAAAAAATCATTATTGTTCATAAATCTCTTATACCTGCTATTATGCTAAAGATACTATTTGAAATTGAATAATCTACTAAGCATGATTTAGATTATAGACCTTACTTCATTTTTTCACACACCACGGGACATGCATTATTGAGATTATAGATCTTACTCTGACCATTTATATTTTATTATCTAATATGTATGTGTAATCAATGATTCTTTTGGCATATCTTCAGAAAATAAGAATTTTCCCAACAAATGTAAAAATATTCTGAACTTTTTTTATATTAAAAGATTTATAGAAAAAATCTTGACATATAATTGAACTTCTCCAGATGTTAAGTGACTAATGTTTCAGAGCAAAGTCAAATTTCTTATCAATGCAAGAGCTAGAAACTAAATGTAAAGTACGACTCCCAGATATTGTCATTACCTGCATGGGAACTAGACATCCATTTTGTTCTTCACACGATGCATCCCCCAAAGCTAGATTGTTAATTGATATCGACTCTGGAGTGCATGGTTTGAGATTTCCTTCAACTCGTATTTCAGTGGGAGATCTCGAACTTTCCAGCTGTTCCTTTATTACACTAAGCTCAATCGAAGCTTTAGTTCTCTCCTCAATGCATTCCTGCAAAGAATCTTCCAGCTTCTGTTTTTCTTCTTTACAACAATCAAGGCTTATCAATGAGCATTCTAGTTCAGCTTTCATTTCATCACAAGCCTTCACCTTTTCTCGCTTATCAGCAAGTACCATCTGCAGCTCAGACTCCAAATCCAAGATTTTCAGTGACAGCTCTTCATTTTTCCTTTTATGGGATGCCTCACTTCTCTTTCGATTCTCAACCTCATCAAGGGCATCTTGCAATTTAAAAAGCATTTCCTCACCATGCTTTTGGGAAATGAAAAGCTGGTTTCTCAGCTCTTGCAGTTTGGTTTCACACTGCTCTCTTATGAAAGCAATTCTCAAGGACTCCTGAACAGCCGTCGGTGGTGCTTCAGTTTCCCTTTTTTCACGAGCCAGGAGACACGCAGCATCAGCCTTGTCTTTAAGTTCTTTTAAATGGGCAGAAAGATTTTTGAACTCTTCTGTTTTCAGAGTTTGTTCAGAAAGCCTCCGAGCAAGCTCATTATTGTGATTTCGCAGCATTGTCAATTCATTTGCATATTCCTCCAGCAACAATATCTGATTAAGTTGCTCGTCCAATTTGGCCCTGAGTACTATAACAGTTATTTCGTGTTCATCTCTGGAGGACCTGAGATTATCAATCGCTTCTTCACAACTCAAAATATGCTTCAATTTTTCTCTCTCAAGTTCATTCAGATGCTTATTCTGTACACTAATTTCTGCTTTGGTTTTGTACAACTCAAGTTCGGCCAAGAAACAATTATTTCTATCTACCAGGTTATTTTTCTCAGTGACAGTAGCTTCCATTTCAGACCTCAGTGAGTCGAGGACTGTCAACAGTCTTGCATTTTCTTCAACATACTGAGCTTCACCGGAAATGCAACCATTCAGTGTTGTCAATACATCCAGATGCTTCAAGTGAAGTTCTCGGTAGCACCTATCTAGAGATTCAAGTTGTTGAACAAGCTCCTGCATCCTGTGTTGTAGCTGACTTCTCGTGCAAATGAGTTCAATATCTGCAGCTAAGACATACTCTTGTAACATTACTAAATGGGTTTGAAGATCAGTGACTTCAGCATGAAGGGATGAAGTACTCTCATTAGCCTTTCTTAGACATTCCTCACTGTGCAACAAAAGATTACATATTTTATTCTTCTCTAGTTCTAGATCTGACACCAGCTGTTTGAGGTGAACAAGTTCAGCTTTCTCCTTGGCAAAAGAGAGTATCAGGTCATTTTTCACATTCAGCTGGCAGCTAAGATCTGTAACCACACCCTCCAGTTGAAATCTCAAACTTCTCTCAGAATGCAACTCATCTCTAGTAGACTGTAAGGCTTCTTTTATACCACAAAGCTCTTTTTCCAGATACACAGATTCCTCATTGCCAGCCTGTAATGACATCATTAATTCTTGCTTCTCTTGCATGGAACTAAGTGCGGTCTGCTTAGTCCTTTCAAGCTCCTCATTGACCCCCTCCAAATCCAGGATCTTCTGAGCAAGATCCTTGTTATCAGAAGTAGCATTTTGTAGCTCCACTTCTAGAACAGCTAGTCTTGAAGAAATCTCCTTGGACTCTTCTGCATATCTTTCTTCAGCTTCATGGCTAATCATAAGTTTACTGGAAATATTTTCAAGTTCTAGTTGTAGCTTTTCCACAAGGGCATTGGATGTATCTATCTTGGTCACCATATTATGTACATCAGACTCATACTTCTTTTTCAAGAACAGACTTTCAGATTCTTTGCCGATTAATGATAGTTGAGCAAAACCTCTTTGTTCCTCCACGTCCTTTACCCCTTGGGTGAGTTGAAGAATCTTCTCATATGCTTTGAGCAAAAGCTCTTCAAGATGCGATATGGAACTTATGAAGTCCTTTTCTTCCATTTCTTGTTGCAGGGGAAAGCAAAGGGATGGTTCATTGATTTCCTCATCAAGAGTAATTACTGTAGACCAAAGAGCCCCCAGTTTTTCACGAACAGTAAGGACTGTTTTCTCCAGTTTGTTCTTGACCACAGACTGCTTGTCAAAATCTTCTTTCAAGGAATTCAAATCTTCATTCAACGAGCTAACAACATTCTGAAGGCTACATGTTTCTAAAGTTTCCCGCTTTAACAAATTCAGCAATTCTATTTTTTCTGCTGTGCAAGCTTCATACATGCTCTCAATATTTTTACATTCCAAGACCATAGGTTCATATTCCTGAACCTTTTGATTGAGAAAACAGTTCTCATTAAACACGCTTTGAAACTTCTCCTCTAGAACTTGATTTTGCAATGCCAATTCATTGCACTTAGCGATGCAATGAGCCTCGGACTCCTTCAGTGTGTTTACATCATCCAGTGCAACCTGCAGTCTAACTGTCAAAAACTCATTAGACTCAACTGAGTGTGCCAGCTGCTGAGATAGCCAATCAATCTCCTGTTTCATTTGCTTAATACCACCACTTGCCTCATGCAAAGTTTCATGCAACGCCTTAGAAAACACATCCAAATGTACGTTTGCTGCATGCACTTCATAAAGTTCATGCTCAAACTTTTGATAAAGCTCTTCTTGCAAGTGATGAAATCCTCTCAGGTCACCTAAAAGGATCTCTCCACCAGAGAACTGATCCTTCTGCTCTGCATTGTGATGCTGGCATTCCAAACGTCTAGTGTCAGAATCTGCAGAATGTAAATTACATTTGGAATTTATGCAGTCAATGTTAGACTTTTGACATATTAATGAATCAGAAACATCAAAATCTTTTCCAGCTTCCACAACTAGATTGGAATGCACATCACCAATCTCCCTTTGTGCCATAAAATTGGGAAATGAAACCACCTTATCTGATGCCAATGCTTGCTCAATTTTCTGGGACTCAGAAAACTTCACTTTGTTTTCCCGTGCCTTTGTTTTGTGTTGTTTTTGAAGGAATGATGTGTATTCCTCGTGCAAACATGAGTTGATAGCCTCTGAATTCTCTTCCAGGTGCTCCTGTAAACAAGATTCGGAAGAATCCACAAATGTTTTTCGAACGAGGTTCTCACTTGTCTCAAACATTGACAAAACCTGCAAAGAAAGTAACTGTAGATCCTTTTGTAACTGGTCCACTGCAATTGAATAATTCCAGCGGGCCCTTTCAAGTGCTGTTTCTGAGGTAATAGCCCTTCTCTCAAGTTCCTTATTAAGAGAATCTAACTGATGCCTTTCCTCGGAAAACGTCATTAGCTGCTCATTCATATCTTCATGTGCTTTTTCCATCTGACTTTTACAGGAAGAGATAGCGTACAAGCAAGTCGAGTGCTCGTTTCTGAGGTTTTGCAACTCCCCAAGCATGTGCTTTTGATTTTCCTCTAACTCCTGAATAAGAGCTTCATAGTAGCACTCCATCTGGTCCATTTTTCTTGCGAGACTGTCCCTTTCTGTTTTTGACTCCTCTAACTCCTGTTGAAGTTCAGAATTTTTTTCTTCCAAGGCAATAGTAGCAACAGTAGGCTCATGATCATGGGTAACTTGTCCATGCTTCCTTAAACCATGAACGATATCTTCATAATAATATTGGTCTGCATCAGTACCCTCAAACCTGTTTCCTGAGACAAATTGTTCAGGTTTCTGAGCAATTATTACAGCTGTTTCACTTACAATTGTCTGTTCTCCTAGTTGTAAAGTTAACAGAGACATTGTTTGTTTAGTCCCTTGTTTAAGATCCTGCAGAAGAAGTTGTAAGGCCTCAAAGTCTGGGTTAAGAGAATCGATATCCCTGTTATGGTACTGGAGACACGTTTTCTTTTGAACCTCTCTTACTTTATCCTCCAAAATAAGAAGACCCTGTAGCCATTTGATCTGTAGACCCTGAAATAAGTGAAGCTGATTTCTTTGAACACTCTCCCCCTCTATAGAAGAATTTATTTTAGAATGCTTAAGATGCTCAAAATCATCTTTGAACTTTGAACACTCTGACTTCAGTACAAAAATTTCCTTTGCCAGCTCTTCCCCTGAAGCAATCTCTGCAGCAAGTAGCTGGGAAAACTTCTGAGTTTCAGCGCCTAATTCATCTGCATGGCTCTGTAAAGAGCTCACTTCCATCTTAAGCTCAATAACAGAGGACTCGGCCAGTTCCAAGCTTCCCCTAAGCCTGCTATTCTCTTCTGAAGCTGTTGCCAACTCATTATCCATGGAATAATCTGAACTCCATCCATGTACCCAATCACTGCTCCTCTGTGTCAAAAGCTGATGGTCAGAGGGATCCCCTTTCTCTGTAGGACTCTGACTAAGGGAATGACCACCTAAATCACCAGAAGTTGCACTTTTGAGGCTATCAATTTCATGTGTGCTGGAATCATGCTTTTCAGCATAAAAACTTTCTGATGTGTTTGACGAATCATCAATACCAGCAGCCGAGTCAGCATAATCTTCGTTCAATTCTACCTCCTCTTCAAGTGAAGGAAGATCTCTAGCTTCTGATTTGAATCTAACTCTTGAATTAGCCTGTTCTCAAAAGGAACAACAAAGAAGAAACAATCATCTTAGCTATCTTGTTTAAGACAAAGAACCAAGAACAAGGACAGTAATTTCATGAACATGTAGCAAGCAATAACATAGACGAACAACATTCTACAATTATTAAATAAGTGTGAATAAACATTATTTCCACATTCCTATAACTAATAAAAATGCAGAGGATTTGTTTGTTGGACTCCATACATGAGTAATACTAGGAATCCTCAACTAAACTCAACCTTTTTCCAACTACACGGGGTCTCTAAATGAATAAGCTTCCTCCATTGTACTCTATCAAGGGCTAAGTCAACATTTAAATTACAAC
>JAYMFD010002324.1:0-27661 GCA_035771175.1 Paratinospora sagittata | reverse complement strand
TCATCTTTGAGCAAGGAATCTCTCAACCATCATCACACTTGAAGAATCTCTAAGCTTCATCTTTACCTAAGTGGGGTAAAGTTTCTATATCTAGATTCTTGTGATTTTGTTTGAGTAAATTAGTTTTTGTGCTTATGTTATTATCTTGAAAATAATATAGTTTGTGAAACCCTATTTGACCTTCATATCATTTTATCTTGTTTAGCGGTTTCATAAATATCATGTGGTGTCGATTCATGTGCTAGACTTATACTATATTGAATCGATTTCATAGATCATCACTTGAGTAGGCTGATTCTTGATCTTAATTATTTATACATTTAGAATCATCAAGTCTTGACATCGTTACATATTGATTCTTGTGCTTTAATCATATCATTGTTAGAATCAATATTTGGATACATGTGCATATCCAATTTTTGATTTTATATCATTTATGTTTGAATCAATTGCATGTATTTGAGAAAAGCTATTTCAACACTTCACATCATTTAAATCATTGTGGTTGGAATAGTGGTGCTTACTCATTCAAGATTGTATGTTTAATATTGTTGAGAGTGTTTCAAAACACTTCTCTCTATCTATGGTAATCTTGATGTATTGTTGACGTGTTAGTCAACTGGGACTATACCATATACGTGTACGGCTTGTAACCACACCCGTAAGTTGATTACAGTGAGACTTTCTAGCCAAGCCCTTGTGTAGACTAGTGTGTGGCTTTCTAACCAAGCCCTTGTGTTGGTTAGTGTAAACGGCTTCTAGTCACGCCCGTAAGTTGACTAGCCAATAGTGTATTGGAAAATCCTGATCGTGGTGATTAGGTAGTGGATGTAGGTTCAAGGGAAACCGAACCACTTTAAATCGTTGTGTCCATTTATTTTTCCTGCACTTGTTTATTTTGACTATTACCTACTGCACACTTTATCTGTTTAATTATTTTAACTGAAAGGTAATGTGAAAATCCACTAAGTCCAATTCACCCCTGCTCTTGAACTATAATATTGAGCCAATAATGAGTATATGATGACATATTTGAAATCTATTCATTGAGCATTGTCTGCTCACTCTACTCCTTTATTTTTCCCAGGTATAGCAATAGGTGTAGATAAAAGGGAAAAAACTAGCTTAAAGAACATAGTCAAAATCTTCAAGTGGTGTATGCATATAATGTCAAGGCGCCCTTGACATAGGGTGATGTCATGATCGGCACAATGTACTATACCCTGTACAATCCATGTATACAGTGTACAATACACTGTCAGCCTCAACAGAAATACACAATTTTCAAAAAATTTTGACATCATGTTCCCATAAAATGGACATTTCACAAACTTTCCTGATAAATCACAAATTCCAAATCACAATAATAACTTATTCATATAAGTATTCATCTAATATTTTCTTCAACTACATAATCTTGCATTCATTATCAAAACTATTTGCATCATTCCATATTACTACCATACTAACATCTCATAACCCAATATACCAACCATTATTCATATTATCACTACACTCGTCTAAGATGATATTCTCATTTATTCCAAGACTCAGGAGGAGCATGAGCAGCACCTTTGAATCACTTTGCAGACATTGAGAGAGCATCAGTTGTATGCTAAGTTCAGTAAATGTGAGTTTTGGATAAATGAGGTAAAATTTTTAGGTCATGTGGTAAGTGCAGAGGGTATTTCTATTGATTCTGCTAAGGTCGATGCAATTATAAATTGGCCAAGACCAACCACAGTGACTGAGATTCACAGTTTTCTGGGTTTGGCTGGTTATTATAGAAGATTTGTGAAGTGTTTTTCCAAATTGGCTACTCGACTTAACTGAGAAAAACGTGCCATATGTGTGGACTTCGGCATGTGAGGATGCTTTCATGGAACTAAAGAAAATGTTGACTACTTCTCCGGTTTTAGCTAGAAATTCCAGTTTTGAAGAAGGAGGTTTTGGAAGACCAATCTAAGGTAAAATCTTGGTCTTTTGAGCTAGAAATTCCAGTTTTGAATCCCTCTCACCAAGTTGTTCAACATATCTGATTTTTTCTGATTTTCAGTGGTTATAATTGATAATTTGAAACGTGGGTTTGGTGCTGGAACCTTGAGAAATTGATGAGCTATGGATTGGTAAGTGTATAACTAATGTTTTGTATGTGATTTGGGTTTGAAATTGTGTTTGAATAATGCACTTTAACGGTGAAATGGTTCCACCCCAGTTGTTGAAACAGCTGAGGGTTTGGAGCTCCATTAATGGTGTTTTAGATGAGCTTAATTGTATTTTGTTGGATGATGATAATCTGGAACATTTGAAATGGTACAATTGAGACTGTTTTGAATGGAAAATATTGCAGAGATTGGAAATTGATGAGTGAATTATGGGTGATTTGAGTGAAGAATATTGGTGACATTGGGAAGTTGTTCAAGGATGAACAAATGGTGTTGGATATTCTAAAATTGTGCAAGTGTGTTGGTGAATGGTTGAAAGGGAACATTGGTGCTAGAAATGTTAAGAATGCAAGTGATTTAGAATGATTGGTTAATTGCCAATTGAATTAGTTTATAACAAATCATAGTGAGTGTATTCCTTGATTTGGTTCTTTGTATGGCATTATATATATGTCCAACTGATTTGAATGTAAGCATGTTATGTATTGAATTGATTATAGCATGCTATTGAAGTTCATGAAATGTTTTAGCATTGGAGTATGTTAGACTTGTAGAGGCAAGTCAAACATGAGTTCATTTTGTTGGGAATTAGTCTCGGATGAGTGTTAGAAACAACCTCATTGTGCAGTGGACTGTCCTAATTAGGATTATGAATCCTAGAAATGACTTGTAATGAGTAATGAGAGGTTGTGGCTACCTTGTATGGCCATATGAGGGTGAGACCCGATCTATTACTTAGAAGGTGGGAGATTGTGGTTTTCGATGAAAATTATGCATGATTAATTGAATAAATAGCATAATGTCTCCAATTTATATTGCAAGCATATATGTTATATTTGAATGATGCATATGTGTTCAATAAGTGTTTGAATGATTTTAATTACATGTTTACATACATGCATATAAATGCCATGATAGGATGTATTCACTGAGCTTGTTGTAGCTCACCCAATTTCCTCCAATATTTCAAGTAAAGATCCCAAGGCACGAGAAGGGTAGAAACTCTTCGGGATCATCTCTTTGTGTATGTATGTGTGGGGAGGAATTTGGATACTTTTTAAATTTTGATATGTATAATTATCACTGAATATATATATATATATATATATATATATATATATATATATATATATATATATTATCACAATGATAAACTGGTCCAAATATGGTTTAAATACCCTCTGCATCAAATCTATAAACATGGCTGGTGCATTAGTCAGTCCCAAGGGCATCACAAGAAATTCATAGTGACCATATCTTGTTCTAAATACAGTTTTTGGTATATCCTCTTCTCGAATTCTCAGTTGATGGTATCCAGGTCCCAAATCAATCTTAGAAAAGAATTTAGCACCATTCAACTGATCAAATAAGTCATCAATACGTGGTAGAGGATGCTTGTTCTTGACTGTCACCCTATTCAGATGACGATAGTCTATACATAACCTCAGACTTCCGTCCTTCTTCTTAACAAATAGTACTTTAGGTGACATACTCGGGGTAATAAACCCTTTACTCATCAACTCATCTAGTTGCACCTTAAGTTCCTGTAACTTCTTTGGTGCCATTCTATAGGGTGGAATAGAAATAAGCTTTGTACCAGACATCAGTTCAATAATAAAATCAATCTCCCTTGTAGGTGGTAACCATGGTAAGTCATCTGGAAAGATATCTGGGTATTCACACACTACAAAAATATCTAGTATCTGAATGTCTGTATCATTTTCCTTTACTGGCTTAATACAAGCCAACACTCCTATTTCTTCATCAGTGGCCATCCTACCTCTTGTGGTAGGCTTTAAAGATGCCAAACCCCTATAAACAAATGTGGGTTGTCCTGGTATCTGGAAAACTACTCTTTTAGCAAAACAGTCAACATAGGCAACCAA
Source organism: Paratinospora sagittata (assembly GCA_035771175.1). NCBI lineage: Eukaryota > Viridiplantae > Streptophyta > Magnoliopsida > Ranunculales > Menispermaceae > Paratinospora > Paratinospora sagittata. Next base: position 23,610 of record JAYMFD010002324.1, on the reverse strand, counting down.
CCAATCCATACCCAATATAGCATCAAACTCCAGGACTTCTAATACCCTAAAGTTCACAATCATTTCATGATCTTCATCTTTCACCACACAATTTTCACACAACACATTAGGATAGATTCGGTCTCCTGCTGCAGTACTCAAAATTAAGGGTGTACTTATTCTGATAGGAGATAAATGTAATTTATCTACCATATGTCCAGAAATAAATGACAAGGTGTATTCGACATCAATCAATACATACATCATAGTATCACAAATAGAAATCATACCTTCCACCAAGTTTTTATTTGCTTCAGGATCTGGCTCTGTAACAGCCCTAGCCTATTTTCTGGTAGGTGTGGGAATAGTAGCAGTGGAAGATGGGTTTGTTGGAGTCCGCAGAGCTGGCTAAAAAGGACATTGATATATCTTATGTCCCTTGTTTCCACATCTAAAACAAGTGATAGGCGGGCGAGGTGCAGAGGAAGCTACTTAAGACTTAGTACTTGGCATAGGAAGCCAACCACTCCCATTACCTGCTCCTCTATATGGCCACGGGGCTCTAACAGATGATCCTTGTGTCGGTGGCCTCACAATAGGTTGTGATCCTCTGCTTACCGGTAGTGGTGGTATTGATGCTACTACTGCTGGAGCTAGAGGAACAACAGGAGTCTCCGCCCCAACCTGAGTCTCAGCTATCCTTGTCTTCTTTTGTTCTCCCCACCATTTTGTGCCCCATCTATTATTTTTCTTACCCTGATAGGGTATCTGCTACTCCACAACTATCCACACTACCTGATTTGGGGGTACTGGCTGTTGAGGTCTATCAGTCACCTCAACCGCCTCATAGTCCGGTGTCTGCCACACTGCTTGATCATAAGCCTGTACACCCGCAGGAGCCAAACCTTTCTTAATTGGATCATTATCCCTGATCCTCTTCATTCTCATCATATCAGTTTGTACCATTTCTGGGGCAAATAATGCTAGTCGGTTAAACTCATTTTCATACTCCCTTACATACATGTCCCCTTGCCTCAGTTCTATAAACTGTTTATGTCTCTTATCAACCTCAAACGGGGGATAATAAGTCTTGAAAAACACCTCTTTGAATTTGTCCCATGTATCAATGGGTCATTGAGCTCGACTCGTTCTTTGCCACCATTTTTCAGCCTTACTCGAAAATTTAAACCGAGCAAGTCTTATCTTGTCTCTATCAAGCACATGCAATCCTCAAAAATGGCTTCAATACGCAGAAGCCAATCTTTAGCAATCTCCAGTTTTAGACTGCCAACAAAAGTAGGCGGTTCACGCCTCCTGAAAGCCCTCATCACATTTTCATATCTACTGGCCTCTAGGTTCTCATGTGTCCCAAATGTCTCATGTACATTCACTGGCTATTCAGCAGATGCACCGGCGCTACTGGTGCCAACATCTAGTACTACAGGAGCTGTAGACCTTTTCATGGCCTCTTGCATCTTAGCTATTGCTTCTAATAACCGAGCATTTTGTTGCTATTGAGCAGCAATTATCTCTTCTAACTTCCTAATCCTCTCTTCCTGAGGATCCATGATTGATTCAACACTTCTCTTTAACTCTGTCATTCACAGAGAGAGAAAATATCAGTAAAACAGTCAAATCATTTATTTATAAAAATAATATGACTACCGTTACAAACAATCATAATATAATAAGGCTTTTAATTTTTTAATGTTTTTAAACCTAACCTCGCTTTGATACCAATACTTCTCACGACGCCCCTGATGCAGGGTGACGTCATGACCAACAGAGTGTACTATAACTTGTACAGTCTATGTATACAGTGTACAATACATTGTCAGCCTCAAAGAAAATACACAATTTTCAAAAATTTTGACATCATGTCCCAATAAAATGGACATTTCACAAACTTTCCTGATAAATCACAAATTCCAAATCACAATAATAACTTATTCATATCAGTATTCATCTAATCTTTTCTTCAACTACATAATCCTGCATTCATTATCAAAACTATTTGCATCATTCCATATTACTACCATACTAACATCTCATAACCCAATATACCAACCATTATTCATATTATCACTCCACTCATCTAAGTGATAATATATATATATAGATATTTCGTGATGAATATACATATCAAAATTAAAAATGTGACACCCCAAAAATTATTTCATCTAGCCCATAACCCAATTGCATTTTGCCCAAACTCTATGTGTTGCCTTGATATGTTTGGTGTTTGTTTGATGGTTGTTTAATGTTTTGTATATTTGATGGTTGATAATGTATATAAATATGTGCATTATAAATTGTATATAGGTCATGTTAAATTAAAGTATAATGCATATGTTATTATTTATGCATGGGCCCATTAAACCCCGAATTGATATGGGTTAGGATTGATTGAATAAAAGGATAAATGAGAATGAAAATTTGGTGTATTAAATGGATTGGACATTTAAAATACATGGGAGCAGGAGATTGGTTAAAGTACATGTGGTTGGTATGGGTAGTATGAGACCAACACATGTCAAGTTGGTGCATGAGAACGGACAAGTGTCCCATGCCCCATTTCTCTTCTCCAATACATGTCAAGTTGGTGCATGAAAATGGACAAGTGTCCCATGCCCCATTTCTCCTCTCCAACACATGTCAAGGTTGGTGCATGAGAGTGGACAAATGTCCCATGCCCTACTTCTCTTCCCCAAGGAAGTCCTAGAGGGTGAGATGAGTAGAGAGAAAGGAAAAAAGAAGAGAAAGGAAAAAAGAAGAGAAAGGAAAGAAGAAGAGAAAGAAAGAGGGAGTTACTTTGAGGAGAATCTCAACAACATTTTCATCAAAGAGCTTGATCTTCGGGATATATGGTCAGATTGAGCTCAAACTTTGTCCGCAAGTTTGTAGCTTATGGTTATTCATTTTGGTCGGTGAAGATCTTGATAGGAGTTTTCGTCTAAAAGATATAACCTCTCAAACAAAGCTGGTCAGAAAGTCTGGATTTCTCACGCAGGTTAGATCAAACTAATAGTTCTCCTAAATCTACCGTTGGATGGATATGATATTTGGGAACTTGGTTTAAAACGAAGCTCTCTGCATTATGAACGGTGGAGATGTTAATGGCTAAAGTATGTTGTGTGATATAGTCATATGAGCTCGAGTATTTGCAGCAGGAAAGGAGAAATTGTCTTATTAGAGACTTGCTCATCAAAGAGGCTTCTCTTTTTGGTCCACCGTTGGATTGAGCTGATTTTTGGACAGAAGGTTTGTTTCTTGACATAATTCAATCTATACGGTTAATTTTGTGATTAATATTTTTGTTGGTAGATTGATACATCTGAACAGAGTATTAAATGAAGAATTGGTAGGGTTGCTTGTATTAGACCTAAATTTAGAATATGAACTTAGACCTTTCCAAATAGCTTGTATGTCAACTATGTTGACCTAGTTGCCATTGTTGATGAACCCGTGATGCAAAATTAGTGATATACATGGCTGAACATGGTGACCTAGTGTAAATCGACAATATGGCCTAAGTATGGAAAATTTCATATTTTAGGGCTTTTGATGCTTTTGGCCTAAAATCATTGAATTGATGCAACTTATGTTTAATTAAGCATGATTAGGGTTGATTATGCTACTGATTTGGTGCTTGTGGCCATATCATGGGTTAGCCTACTTGTGATTAAGTGACCCAATTTGGGCATGTTTATACCTAAGGAATTGAAAATTAATATTTTTGAATAATTGAATGGTTTATGAATGAGAACTATGCATTAGAGGCCTAAGTCATGTGATTTGAGTTGAATGATGGGATTAGATGGGATTTAGGCCTATTGTCTATATGTGGGCTGATTTAGGGTTGATGTGTAATGTCTATGTGATTGAGCATAGAAATTGATGTATGGTTGGATATTGATGAACGTTTCAGGACCTTGATTGGGTTGATTCGGTTTGGTGTCCGTGTGTGGTTAGATACTCTCGCGAGGCTTGGTTGTGAGTAGACTTCATTTATGATTATATCTTTTAGGTCATCATATCACTTATATATATTGTATGTTGAAAGCATGAATGTGTCCTAATGTTTTGAATGATGCATTGATTTGAGAAAACCTTATGACTTTGGTTGGGCCCATCTATCTGGCTAATAGGGGGACTTAACCTTGTCATAGGAGGGTTTTAAAAAGGAAATATTTGGGGATGAGAACGGTACGGTGAAATAGATGTGCACTAGTAACCCCAATGTATGTGGAATGTGGATCCAAATTGATAAGCTTTTACTTGCATCGAACTTATTATAAATGCTTTATATCTATATGTTATGAGCTTTTAATCATGCTACACATTGACATGCATACATGATATTTATTGATGAGTATTGATAGCATATTTGAATTCTATTCACTGGGCACCGTTGGCTCACCCTCATTTTCTTCTTTCAGGTCCTTCTGTCCTGAATAAGGGGAAAGGAGTAGTCATATCTTGAGGGCTTTGCCGGTGAGAGAATTCAAGGCCTCGATGTGAGTTGAGAGGCATTTTGATTGAATTGTGTTTTAAATTATGATGTATTATATTTTGGACTATGTAATTATAACACTTATCACATTGTAGTATGGGTGAGTTGGGACTTGTTAGATAAACCATGTGGGCATATGACGGTTTTATTTATGGTTCATTTTTATGGATTATCTCTTGTCTTGGATGATTAATACAGTGGGTAGTTTTGTTGAGTACCTTTTTTATATTATGTTGTTGTTTGGGATAAGGCTCATAGGGTCTCAACCACCTCACGGGGGTTGAGGAGTGGTTAGAGATGCCTACGCCGGGCGTCCCGCCCCGGCATTCCGCACGCCATTCCCTGCGGGGTTGGTGGTCCGGGGTACGAGGTCGCCACAGTTGGTATCAGAGCCTGATTTTACTAGGTTTGGTCTATGTATTGGACTTAGATGACTTTGACCTAGGAATTGGGTGAGAGATTTAGGTGATTAAAATGCTTAAAGGAGTTAACTTAAAAGCCTTACTATCATATTTTCTGTGTGTATTATATGATATGGGTAGTTATGAGGCTTTGTTAATGTTTTAAATTCTTTAATGTGTGATGGTTGCTCGTATTTCTACTTCTCAGTGTCATGAGGAGGAGCGAGAGATTGGGACAGGCACACACAGGGCCATCCGATGATGACCGAATGGGGAGGATGGAGGAGATCATTCAAGCACAGGCTGCATAGGTACAGGCGTTGGTGCAGCAGGTTGAGGCTGTTGCTCGACAGTCATCTCAAACAATACCTCAGGAGGCGAACACTAATGAGGCCGAGGCTAGTGGAGCTGTAGGGGCAGCAGGACCTCAGATGGCTGTACCTTAGCCATTGCCTACACCTGCTCCTACTATTGTTTAGAACCCCACTGATCGGGAGATCAGACTGCTAGAGAAGTTCATGAAGCTGAAGCCTAAGGAATTCACTGGTGGGGTTGACTTGAAGAAGGCCGAAAATTGGCTGAAGAATGTTGAGAAGATCAGTCGCTCCTTAGAGCTTGATGAAGAGTCCCAGGTCCTATGTGCTGCTCACACACTGGAGAGTGATGCAGAGGACTGGTGGCTTTCAGTGTTGGATACACAGGGGTAGTGAAGAGTTGGGACACCTTCAAACGGTTGTTCTTACAGGCTTACGTTCCCGAGACAGGCTAAGCAACTCGAGTTTTTGAATCTCGCACAGGGCACCATCTCAGTCAGGGAGTACGAGCTCAGATTTAGGCAGCTCGCAGTTTATGCCCCTGGGTTAGTTCAAACACCGAGTGACAAGATTATGAGGTTTTCTTTGAACCTAAGGCCTGCGATCCGATAGGCCTTGTCTGTGACGAAGATGACTGATTTTGCCGCAGTGGTCTAAAGGGCCAAACAATATGAGTTGGCTAAGCGGGTTGATGGTATGTCTACACGGGTAGCTCCAGGTGAACAGACTTCACAAGCAGAGTCTGGGGGAAAGTTCCAGACTCCATGGAAGAAGGGAAAATGGGGAAAGAAGATAAAGTTTTATGGAGGAGCACAGAACGATGGTGCTCAAAGTAAGGCATCCCAGATTGAGACTGGTGTGATGGCCTCACCAGTGGTTTCCTCTCCTATCCCGATTCCCATTCAGGCACCGACTGTACCGAAACCCCCATTTTCACATACTACTGGCCGAGGCAGAGGTAGAGGCCTAGGAGGCTATGTGGCGACATCTCAGACTGGATCATCTGCGCCCAGGGCTCCGTTCTTATGTTATCAATGTGGGCAGGCTGGGCATAGGAAGTCAGAGTGTCCAAGTTTTCAGAGATCTCAAGGATTTGTTCAGCAGTCCAGTGCCAGAGAGACAGCGAAGGCAGCTACTGAGCCAGACCCGACAACATCCAGGACTTTGGTGGAAGGTACTCTTATTATTTGTGGTGCTTCTATGCATGTATTATTTGATGCTGGGTCTACATTATCATTCATATCTGGACGTATGGTAGATAGTTTGCATTTGACTCCCATTAGGGCTAGTACATAGTTAGTGGTGAGTACTGTAGCTGGGGAGAGGATCTACCCGAACATGATTTGTAGCCAGTGTGTGGTTCAGATTGGTGATGTTGAGATGCCTGTTGACTTTCGAGTCCTAGAGTTTTTAGAGTTTGATGCAATTCTAGGGATGGATTGGCTCGCGGCTTATCATGCAGTTGTCGACTGTTTCGTGAAGAAAATCATTTTTCAGGTCCCCGGACACCCATTGTTTACACTACAGGGTAGAGCTTCAGACCAGACAGTCACAAGGGGTAGATTTGTGATTGATGGAGATAAGGAGATTTTGGCTGGGTTAGTGCCTGATGAGGAATAGACTAGTGAGGTGATACTTGAGGATATTGCCATTGTTAGGGACTTTCCATATGTGTTCCCTACGGATCTTCCAGGATTACCACCGAAACGAGAGATCGATTTCATTATTGAACTAGTCCCTAGCACGAAGCCTATCTCCATGACACCATATAGAATGGCGCCAGCCGAGTTGAGAGAGTTGCAGAAACAGCTTGAGCAGTTATTGGCTAAGGGCTTTATTTGCACGAGCGTGTCACCCTCGGGAGCTCCAGTTCTTTTTGTGAAAAAGAAAGATGGGAGCTTGCGGTTGTGCATCGACTATCGCCAATTGAACAGGGTGACCATCAAGAACAAGTATCCTCTCCCAAGGATTGATGACTTGTTTGATCAGTTGAGGGGAGCGAAGTATTTTTTGAAGATTGATTTGCGCTCCGGGTATCATCAGCTGAGGATCAGGGAGGAGGATGTGCCTAAGACAGCATTCAGAACCCGCTATGGACATTATGAGTTCCTTGTGATGCCATTTGGTGTGACTAATGCACAGACGATGTTCATGGACCTGATGCAGAGGGTCTTTAGGTAGTATCTGGATAAGTTTGTCATCGTCTTCATTAATGACATATTGGTGTATTCCAAGATTCAGGCTGAGCATGAGGAACACCTCAGAGTGACCTTGCAGACTCTGAGAGAGCATAGGCTATATGCATAGCTGAGCAAGTGCGAGTTTTGGGTCACCGAAGTGAAGTTCTTAGGTCATGTGGTGAGTTCTGAGGGGATTTCAGTTGATCCGTCTAAGGTTGAAGCCATTATCAGTTGGCCTAGGCCTACCACAGTGACCAAAATCAGAAGCTTTCTTGGGTTAGCTGGTTACTATAGGAGATTCGTTCAGGGATTCTCCAAGATAGCTACGCCTATGACTAGGCTCACCTAGAAATATGTGTCCTTTGTATGGACTGAGGAGTGTGAGAATGCATTTTTAGAGCTGAAAAAAAGATTGACATCTACGCCAGTGTTGATTTTTCCAGAGCCTGATCAGGAGTTGGTTATCTATACTGATGCCTCTCGTATCGGCTTGGGTTGCGTGTTGATGCAGAAGGATAGGGTTGTTGCTTATGCATCAAGGCAGTTGAAGGTGCATGAAAAGAACTATCCTATTCATGACTTAGAACTGGCCGCAGTGGTTTTTGCTTTGAAGATTTGGAGGCATTATCTTTGTGGTGAGAGATTCACTTTGTATTCTAACCATAAGAGCCTCTAGTACTTGTCTTGGGCTGAGAGCAGTGATTTTACTGATTGGCACTTGTCATCTGATGGTGTCTTGAGATTTAAGGGACGTTTATGGGTTCCCGCAGATCCACGACTCAGACAGAGTGTGCTCCAAGAAGCTCACAAATCTCATTATGCTATTCATCCTGGCGGAACCAAGATGTATCATGATATGAAAAGAATGTATTGGTGGCCCGACATGAAGAGAGAGATAGCTTAATTCATTTAGAGGTGTGAAATATGTCAGAGAGTCAAAGTTGAGCATCAGAGGCCTGGTGGGCAGATGCAACCGCTTGCCATTCCTGAGTGGAAGTGGGAGCATGTCTCTATGGACTTTGTCGTGGGATTACCCAACACCCCGAGGAGACATAATGCTATTTGGGTTATTATTGATCGCTTGACTAAGTCCGCTTACTTTCTACCGGTGAACACTAGAGATTCTATGGACAAGCTGAGCAGACTCTATATGCGGGAGATAGTCAGATTACATGGAGTGCCATTTTTGATTATGTCAGATAAGGATCCAAGGTTTACATCGGTATTCTGGCAGGGGTTGCAGAGGCAGCTCGACACTAGACTAGATCTCAGTACCGCTTTTCACCCTCAGACGGATGGGCAGTCTGAGAGGTTGATATCGATTTTGGAGGATATGCTTCGAGCTTGTGTCATTGAGTCTAGTGGTAACTGGGAGGAGTACATACATTTGTGTGAGTTCGCGTACAACAACAGCTATCAGTCCAGTTTTGGCATGGCCCCTTTTGAGGCATTGTATGGTCGACCCTGTAGATCTCCGGTCTGTTGGACGGAGGTAGGGGATGTTGCAGTAATGGGACCAGAGTTTGTACAAGAACACACAGAGAAGATTAAGAGGATCAAACATAATATGAAGGTAGCCCAAGACAGGCAGAAGAGTTACGCCGATGCCAAGCGAAAGACCGTAGAGTTCGAGGTGGGTGACCAAGTTTTATTGAGGGTCTCACCTCAGAAGGGCCAGACTAGATTTAGGATAAAAGGCAAGCTCGCTCTGAGATTTATTGGGCCGTTCGAGGTTTTAGAACGAATTGGCCCCGTCGCTTACCGATTAGCCTTGCCACCTCAGTTAGCAGCAGTCCACAATGTCTTTCATGTGTCAATGTTGAGAGTGTACAAGAGTGATTTTGATAACGTCTTTCACTGGAGGAACATTGAGTTGAGGCAGGATGGGACTTATGTTGAGGAACCTATTAAGATACTTGACCGGAAGGTCCAGAGGTTAGGTAACCGCGAGATCCCGATGGTTAAGGTGAGATGGCAGTTCCATGGTGAGGAGCAGGTTACTTGGGAGTGTGAGGACTACATGATTGATTAACCTTAAAACTTCGAGGACGAAGTTCTTTCTAAGGTGGGTGTGATGTGACGCCCCAAAAACTATTTCATCTAGCCCATAACCCAATTGCATTTTGCTCAAACTCTATGTGTTGCCTTGATATGTTTGGTGTTTGTTTGATGGTTGTTTAATGTTTGTATATTTGATGCTTGATAATGTATATAAATATGTGCATTATAAATTGTATATGGGTCATGTTAAATTAAAGTATAATGCATATGTTATTATTTATGAATGGGCCCATTAAACCATGAATTGATATGGGTTAGGATTGATTGAATAAAAGGATAAATGAGAATGAAAATTTGGTGTATTAAATGGATTGAACATTTAAAATACATGGGAGCATGAGATTGGTTAAAGTACATGTGGTTGGTATGGGTAGTATGAGACCAACACATGTCAAGTTGGTGCATGAGAATGGACAAGTGTCCCATGCCCCATTTCTCTTCTCCAATACATGTCAAGTTGGTGCATGAAAATGGACAAGTGTCCCATGCCCCATTTCTCCTCTCCAACACATGTCAAGGTTGGTGCATGAGAGTGGAAAAATGTCCCATGCCCTACTTCTCTTCCCCAAGGAAGTCCTAGTGGGTGAGATGAGTAGAGAGAAAGGAAAAAAGAAGAGAAAGGAAAGAAAAAGAGAAAGAAAGAGGGAGTTGCTTTGAGGAAAATCTCAGCAACGTTTTCATCAAAGAGCTGGATCTTGGGGACATATGGTCAGGTTGAGCTCAAACTTTTTCAGCAAGTTCGTAGCCTATGGTTATTCATTCTGGTTGGTGAAGATCTTGATTGGAGTTTTCGTCTAAGAGATATAACCTCTCAAACAAAGCTGGTCAGAAAGTCTGGATTTCTCGCGCAGGTTAGATCAAACTAATAGATCTCCTAAATCTACCATTGGATGGATATGATATTTGGGAATTTCGTTTACCACGAAGCGTTATGCATTATGCACGGTGAAGTGGGTTAAGTATGTTGTGTGATATAGTCATCTGAGGTCGAGTATTCGCAGCAGGAAAGGAGAAATTGTCTGATTAGAGACTAGTTCATCAAAGAGACTTCTCATTTTGGTCCACCGTTAGATTGAGCTGATTTTTTGACAGAAGGTTTGTTTCTTGAAATACTTCAATCTGTACGGTTAATTTTGTGATTAATTATAGCGGTTGGAAGATTGATACATCTGAACAGAATATTAAATGAAGAATTGGTAGGGTTGCTTGTATTAGACCTAAATTTAGAATATGAACTTAGACCTTTCCAAATAGCTTGCATGTCAACTATGTTGACCTAGTTGCCATTGTTGATGAACCCATGATGAAAAATCAGTGATATACATGGTTGAACATGGTGACCTAGTGTAAATCGACAATATGGCCTAAGTATGGAAAATTTCATATTTTAGGGCTTTTGATTCTTTTGGCCTAGAATCATTGAATTGACGCAATTTATGTTTAATTAAGCATGATTAGGGTTGATTATGCTACTGATTTGGTGCTTGTGACCATATTATGGGTTAGGCCTACTTGTGATTAAGTGACCCAGTTTGGGCATGTTCATACCTAAGGAATTGAAAATTAATATTTTTGATTAATTGAATGGTTTATGAATGAGAACTATGCATTAGAGGCCTAAGTCATGTGATTTGAGTTGAATTATGAGATTAGATGGGATTTAGGCCTATTGTCTATATGTGGGCTGATTTAGGGTTGATGTGTAATGTGTAATGTCTATGTGATTGAGCATAGAAATTGATGTATGGTTGGATATTGATGAACATTTCAAGATCTTGATTGGGTTGATTCGGTTTGGTGTCCGTGTGTGGTTAGATACTCTCACGAGGCTTGGTTGTGAGTAGACTTCATTTATGATTATATCTTTTATGTCATCATATCACTTATATATATTGTATGTTGAAAGCATGAATGTGTCCTAATGTTTTGAATGATGCATTGATTTGAGAAAACCTTATGACTTTGGTTGGGCCCATCTATCTGGCTAATAGGGGGATTTGACCTTGTCATAGGAGGGTTTTAAAAAGAAAATATTTGGGGATGAGAATGGTACGGTGAAATAGCCGTGCACCAGTAACCCCAAATCAACATGGTTGGGGATGAGAACGGTACGGTGAAATAGACGTGCACTAGTAACCCCAATGCATGTGGAATGTGGATCCAAATTGATAAGCTTTTACTTGCATCGAACTTATTATAAATGTTTTATATTTATATGTTATGAGCTTTTAATCATGCTACACATTGACATGCGTACGTGATATTTATTGATGAGTATTGATAGCATATTTGAATTCTATTCTCTGGGCACCGTTGGCTCACCCTCATTTTCCTCTTTCAGGTTCTTCTGTCCTGAATAAGGGGAAAGGAGTAGTCATATCTTGAGGGCCTTGCCGGCGAGAGAATCCAAGGCCTTGATGTGAGTTGAGATGCATTTTGATTGAATTGTGTTTTAAATTATGATGTATTATATTTTGGACTATGTAATTATAACACTTACCACATTGTAGTATGTGTGAGTTGGGACTTGTTAGATAAACCATGTGGGCATATGACGGTTTTATTTATGGTTCATTTTTATGGATTATCTCTTGTCTTGGATGATTAATACAATGGGTAGTTTTGTTTAGTACCTTTTTATATTATGTCTTTGTTTGGGATAAGGCTCGTAGGGTCTCAACCACCTCACGGGGGTTGAGGAGTGGTTGGAGATGCCTACGCCAGGCGTCCCGCCCTGGCATTCTGCACGCCATTCCCTGCAGGGTTGGTGGTCCGGGGTGCGGTGTCGCCACAAAAAAAGTATCCAAATTCCTCCCCACACATACATACACAAAGAGATGATCCCGAAGAGTTTCTACCCTTCTCGTGCCTTGGGATCTTTACTTGAAATATTGGAGAAAATTGGGTGAGCTACAACAAGCTCAGTGAATACATCCTATCATGGCATTTATATGCATTTATGTAAACATGTAATTAAAATCATTCAAACACTTATTGAACACATGCATCATTCAAATATAACATATATGCTTGCAATATAAATTGGAGACATTATGCAATTTATTCAATAAATCATGCATAATTTTCATCGAAAACCACAATCTCCCACCTTCTAAGTAATAGACCGGGTCTCACCCTCGTATGGCCGTACAAGGTAGCCACAACCTCTCATTACTCATTACAAGTCATTTCTAGGATTCATAATCCTATTTAGGATAGTCCACTGCACAATGAGGTTGTTTCTAGCACTCATCCGAGACTAATTCCCAACAAAATGAACTCATGTTTGACTTGCCTCTGCAAGTCTAACATACTCCAATGCTAAAACATTTCATGGATTTCAATAGAATGCTATAATCAATTCAATACATAACATGCTTACATTCAAATCATTTGGACATATATATAATGCCATACAAAGAACCAAATCAAGGAATATACTCACCGTGATTTGCTATAAACTAATTCAATTGGCAATTAAACAATCATTCTAAATCACTTGCATTCTTAACATTTCCGGCACCAATGTTCCCTTTCAACCATTCACCAACACACTTGCACAATTTTAGAATATCCAACACCATTTGTTCATCCTTTAACAACTTCCCAATGTCACCAATATTCTTCACTCAAATCACCCATAATTCACTCATCAATTTCCAATCTCTGCAATATTTTCCATTCAAAACAGTCTCAATTATACCATTTCAAATGTTTCATATTATCATCATCCAACAAAACACAATTAAGCTCATCTAAAACACCATTAATGGAGCTCCAAACCCTCAGTTGTTTCAACAACTGGGGTGGAACCATTTCACCATTAAAGTGCATTATTCAAACACAACTTCAAACCCAAATCACATGCAAAACTTTAATTATACACTTACCAATCCATAGCACATCAATTTCTCAAGGTTCCAACACCAAACCCACATTTCAAATTATCAATTCTAACCATTGAAAATCAGAAAAATTCAGATATGTTGAACAACTTGGTGAGAGGGATTCAAAACTGGAATTTCTAGCTCAGAAGACCAAGATTTTACCTTAGATTGGTCTTCCAAAGCCTCATTCTTCTTCCCTTCTTTCGTTCATCTATTTTTCCTCAACTCCAGCAACTCAATTTTACTGGAAAAGTCGAGAAATTTCCACTTAAATTCGCACAACCACCTCACCGACCAAATTAAAAAACAATTGTGAGACGGTGAGAAACGCACTTCTTAGGAGAAGGAGCACGCTTCTCCTTGCCTAGAAATATAATTTTTCACCCTGAACCCATGAGAAGCGCGCTTCTTGCGTTCAAAATTAAAATTTTCACTGTTTAAGGGCTTTTTATGATACCACTAACATCCTAGGGTACAAATCACTTATAATTCTCTCAATTATGCTATTTTAAGTCAAATACACACAATTACACTAGTCTAAGACCATTTTATACGTATACGTGTATAAATACTACTGACAATACGTATAAGTCAACGTTTATTTTTTACTCGAATGTACGGGGCGTTACATATAATGAGGCACAAGGCAAATGTTTATGTACTTGTATATGTGTAATGGTTTATTTTGGCTATGTATAAGTTATCTACTCAAACTAGATATGATATGTATAAAAAGATAAAAATTATGTTTAATAAAAACTCATCTTGAATAGGTGTTAAAGGTGATAGTGCGACTCAAGAATGACTTCGTTGAGGACTAATATGGTTTCAATCATTTCAAGAGTGTTGGAATGGTTTCGATCCTATGTCGGTCGGGATGCCTTGGAATGTGTGAAAGGGGTCCTCTACAACATGTTTACACCAATGATCTAGATTAAGCCCTTATCTTTTTACACTAGCTATGGATGAATTGACTAAAATTTTAAGAAGATGTTCATAATCATGTTATTTACAAATGATATAGTGTTGGTTGATGAAACAAAATCTGGAGTAAATTTCTAGACGTTTGGAGAGGGGGCTCTAGCATCTAAAGGGTTCAAGATTAGTAGGACTAAGATTGATTTTTAAACATAATTTTAGAGGAAGTAGAAATTTAGATGACAAGATAGTGAAAATTGTAAGTCGCGAAATACCAAGAAGTAAAAATTTTAGGTGTTGGTGTGAGATTTGACCAACACCAGAATATATAGATGAAGTAAGTTGAGTTGGAACTGTGGCTTAGTGCTTCACCGCAAGCTAAGCACCTAGAACATGTGAGCTAGAAAGGAAGATGAGCTATCATAAGGAGCATAGATGTGGTATTGGTCAAAGACCCTCCGATGCCTAAGTTAGGGTTAAACTCTCTGGGAACAATCTTGCATTAATTGGAATAGTTAATGACTTACTCGTTTAATGGGGGTTAGGGGTATACTAATAGTTAAGGGTCCAAGGGCCAGGCTGGCAAGTACACGTGGTGCTTTGCCGTATGACGATGGTGGGACCCCACAAGGCGGGCCTCATGACAACTGTGTCCAACCGTCACAATGTAATAAGTTGAGCTCGGTATGCCCAGTACATCGTTGACATCTTTTCAAAAGTGGTGTTGTTGTGCTTAGGTTGGCAAATCAACTCAACATACAATAGGTTTTCACGACCTAGTTGACGTGTTGTCTGAATCTCAGGTAATTTGATGTTGACTCTTATAATGTTGCTCGATATGGTACGAAAACTGTCCTTCCCAAATCTTGAGGCATCCATCTTATCCCCTAACCTTTGGGCTCTAGAGTAGGCTTGAGGCTTTGTGATGCAGCATCAAGAGGAGAAAAGGGAGAAATTGAAAGAAATCAAAAAAGAAGAATTAGAAGTAGAAGAAAGGGAAATCAGTAATCAATATTTTATTCCATTCAATCTGTCAATTCCAATTACAAACCTATTACTTATAGAAATCTAAAATATCTAATTTTTATCCTACTACAATTTAGAAACTAAGATCCTACTAAAATAAAACAACTAAAAATTCTATTAAAATAAGAAACTAGTCTCCTAATAAAATAAATTACCTTAAATAATAATGATTATATATTTTTGTTATTATTTATATTTTCATTCTGCATTATTCTCCTCTTGAAGAACTCATATCTGACAAATCGAACTATGCTAAAAAATAGGAAAATGATTCTTCCACACGATTAAGTATTGTTGAAAACATCCAACAACGAAAGCCAATGGAACATGAGAAAGAACTTCTTTGAAAGAAATTAAGGCAACATATGAGAAAAAAAAATTGTGTGTACTTTGGACAACGACTTTGGTTGGCTTACTGAACAAAAATCTTCACCAGATTAAAATATTGCTTCCATACATCACTAGGATGCTCTACAACTATATCCTAAAATAAAATACTATGTTCTTGGTTGAAAATTTCTCAAACATTAACTTGTCAAGATCAATAATATTCAAAAAAGTATTACCATCCGCAACAATGTCCTCAAAAGCAAGAACAAGACTTTGGCTGGCAATGGGAAGTAGTTCTTGAGTCATACTAGGAAGTTGAGCTTCCTAATAAGTACTACGACATTGACTAATCTCAGTAATAGGGTTGGATTTGCACTAGTGCATTCCATTGGTTGTAGCCCTAACATTGTTAACAACAGAGAAGGCTTTTGCTATATAGGTTTGAATTGCAACATCTAATTCTTCTTTCCTTGGTTGAAGAGACTAAACCGTTGACTTGATGACCCTCATGATGGATGTTTTGATGATTACGATCAATATGTCATAGTTGTTGGCCCAGGTATGTCCAAGAGGGGGGGGGGGGGTGAATTGGACACTTAGACAATTTAAAAATCAAATACGATGGCAAAACTAAAGTGCGAAAAATAAATAAATATGAACAGTCGATTTATAGTGGTTCGGCTACTTGCCTACGTCCACTACCTAATCTCCTAAGTTAGGATTTTAAACCTTATCACTAAGGGATTCTCTTACGGGTGAGAATAAACCTGTTACACCTTTTCTCAACTTGTGGGTGTGAGAACAACTGTTACATTGCTCAACTTGCATGCTTGAGACCAACCTATCCCAACTTCCGGGTGTGAGACAGACCTAAACTTTCTCAGCTTACAGGTGTGAGAAGACCTAAACTTGTTGAATACAAGAATATCAACTCAATAGTTTATATAACTACTATTACAACCTTGATATAGTATACAAGATATGAAATTGAGTACAACTGTATTTTGTGAACTATTTCTCAAATTTCTCTTTCAGCAAGAACAATATAAGTTAAAACAGTGTTGAAAATTTGAGTGAAAACAGTTCAGTCTTTCAAATAGATTTTTAGATAAAGATAGAAATTCAGCTCAGTATGAAAATCTTTTGAATAAGAAAAGTTTCAAAGAAAATGCTTTGAACACAAAATAACTTAAATGTTTAAATGAAATGAAAATTTGACTAACTTTCAAAAGTGTTTTGGCTCAAAGAATTTTCTTAGGCACTTAAGAGATTGTTAAGTGCTAATATATATAGACTTGTAAAGATGAAGTTGTTGTTCATTTGAATTTGAATTTCAAATATGAACGTTTACTCAGAACAACTAGAATGTATCACGAAAATGGCAACTGTGCATTTTATGACCATTCTGATTCTCTTCATATTCACAAATAAGGAAAGATTAAGAGACGTGATTCATGAATCTGAGAATATCTACGACAAATCCAAAAAGTTGATTTTTGTACGAAAAGTTTTTCTGAAACATGGCTCAAAAAGATGTGCGTGCTAGAACCAAAAAAATATTATTTTTGTCATTTTGTTCCTTTGAGGGCGCTCATGGAGCATCAACATCCTACTAAACAATGAAGTAAGGGCGCTACTAAATTGAAAGCGTTCTGACTAGGTTTGACAATTAAACGACTTAAATCATGAGGGTGCTACTCATAGGTAAGCATCCTAAAATTTTAAAATAATTTTGAAATAATATTAAGTGCGTTGAAGGACAGTAAATGTCCTGAAAGTTATTAAGTTGATTCTAAGGATGAGGGCGCTCCTATCCAGGTAGCGTCCTAACAGTTTTTCAACTTATAACTCTCAGCGTCCTTAAAGATAAAAATCAATTAAAAACTAAGAGAACTTTCAACGAACTAAAACTAAGTCAGCGTCCTAACACTTTCAAAGGTTGACTAAAGGGAGGCCGCTACTCACAGGTAAGCATCCTAATGAATCAGTTCAATTCAACCTTGAATGAATGTCAGCGTCCTAATAAGTATCCCGACTCATCAAGTTCAGGAAGGTGCTGCTAAAACATTAGCGTCCTGAAAGACTATAAAAATAGTTTTTTTGATTTCTCAATTAAAGCTCGATAAAACACGATTAAAATCATGATATTTTCTGATCAAATCAAATACTTTAAAAATCATAAAAATACCTTTAAAATGTGATGATCAAAATATGAAAATGATTAAATCTTGCTGAGAGTAAATTGATCGATAGACATTACATTCTAAACACTGAATGGACTCGAAACATTACTTGAGATGACCTATAGGCTTGTGAGTATAGTTCCTTGATCTTGATTCTTGATAAGTCTGAAACACTTGACAAGATCATTAGATACACAAACCAGAGATATTTGGAACCATCAAAACATTCATATCATGAGGTTCATTGAGATAACAATAGTATTGGTCTGTAGGGAATGAGAGTTTCAGTGTTTATTTTTTATTTTTTTTTATCAAGATCATTTCAAATGGACAAGATAGCTATATTCTCAATCAAGATCAAGCATGAAGATTCAAGTTATTCCTTTTTGTAATTTGCTTAGTCTTGATTAAGATGTAAAATTCTTTCTAGCATTCTCAGCCAAATCATCATTCATGCATATATTTGTTTTTAAGTTTCTTAAAGCTTCTCATCGTTATTTACAAAAATGCATAAAAATTGATTTGAATGAATTTCGAGTTTTTGCACATGCCAAATAATTTGTTTTCAAATCTTTTGAATCTTACTTTAGTCTTTGATTTGAAGAAAAACATGTTTGTGTCAATTTTAAAGAGGAAATCACGTTTTAAGGATTTTAGATCATCTAGCATGCTAGTGCCATCCAGAAACCAAGTGTTGGTCTTTGGAAAGTGACCAACGCACTAGTATAGAGACTAGTGCAATAGTAAGAACCTAGAAAAATTGGTGCTCTTGATCAGTTGGACCAACACGTTACTACAGAGAATAGTGTGCTAGTCCAATGCCCAGATTTCTAGTTAGTGCACTAGTACAGAGGAATAACGTGCTAGTCTTCTATGTCACAACAAATTGACATTTTTGGGATTCGAAAATGATATTTTTACTTGACTTTTGTCTTCCATGCAACTCCAAATGTCCAGGAGTTACAACGCCTTTGTCCCTTCGCATTTTCATGCAAAACCAGATTTTTTGATCTAATTTTGAAATTCAAATCTTAGGACTTTTGGGAGATTGAAACCCTAATCCTTACAAATCTTATATAAGGAATAATGTGCCCGTTAGAAGCCATCTTTAAACACTCTTTGCAGGTTCTCTACACTTATGTTAAGTTTTTGAGCTCAATACGAATTTTTGAACTTGCTTTCAAGATTTTGTTTCAATCTTCATTCAAATCCTTTCAAACAATCCAAAGTAAAGGTCTCCTTAATTTAATTGTGCATCATCTTAATCATTTTGGCTAAGCATTCTAGAGGAGTATTCAAGCTTTATTGTATTGTATAGTGAGGTTTGTCTCGTAAGAACAACCTCCAATCTTTGTCTTTTTGTAATTTAAGTGGCTTGTTAGCCATTGTGAAGTTCCTTGTTCAAGGAACAATGCTTGTAATGGTTTCTCACACCTGTTAGATGAGAGTTTGTAACCAGAAGTAGGATCATATAGTGAGTTTTGGAAAATCTTGAATAGGGAGTTCAAGCCATAGACATAGGCTTGAAGAGCTAAACCACGTCAAAATACTTGAGTGTTGTTTTTTTTACTTTCCTGCACTTCACTCTTTTTTGTTGAAAGGTTTTAAGAATCCTGCGATAGTCCAATGCAACCCCCCCTCTTGGACTTTAATCTAGGCCAACATGTACTCATGAACTTCGTCTTTTCAGGCTTCAATATTAGTTCAAATGCTTTCTTCAGTATTAGACATAGGACAAGTAGTGGTTATGGTGTATAAAAGGTTTAGACACGAAAAAGAATTAAAACGACGTAGAGAGCAAGAGGTTTTGAAGAAGAAGAAAGAGAGCAGTGGAGGATCAAAGAAGGCTTTGACACCAAACTAATGTAGAATAAGAAATAAAAGAGAAAGAGAAGAAGAGGGGACAAATATATTGTCACACCCCGCCCGGACGTGCCTAAACCGGCGGTACACTCTCGGATGGGGCGCACATTTGGAATAATAAAAATGGTACAACAGAGTGCGCAGCGGAAAATATAACATATAGTACAATTCTGATTTCATTTAATTCAGAATATAATTTGTACATGCTATGGCCCAGGGAACATACTCTCCAAAATCCCCAATGAATAATACAAAGGGTACAAAATGTGAGCCCCATAACCTGCACCCAGTCCACCCTAATTCCCTGTGAAAAATTGAATAATAATGGAGTGAGCTTAATGCGCTCAGTGGGTAAATAGTTCGTGAGTATAACAATTAATAAAGCATACTTCAATATCAAATATCCAAACTACAAATGTGAGCATCATAATCAATCAATATGTATGTATGCATGACACCGTGTCGTAATGGTTTAATGAACGTACATCGCCTGAGTTCACCTACAGGTGTCCTTCCCTGGGCGTAGCCAGGTTCTCACTGTACGTCCCTTCTCAGGAACGATGCTCTGGATTCACAAACTGATGTCCCTCCCTGGGCGTAGCCGGGTTCTCATGCACGTCCCTCTCCAGAGAAATATTATGAATAGCGAGCAATGCTCCTAACTATTCTATGAGTCATAAACCATATACGTCCCTAGGTGGTGATATGTATGATGCCAATGCATGAACTGGTCTAGTCTACTAGTCTGGTCTTTTCTTGACATTTAGACTGACTTTGGCAACGTCTGGTGATCCTTATCAGAGTTGGTATCACGACGAGCAAGGTTAGGACATTCAGTATTACTTGTATAAGCTGATAGCTTTCAATAAGACCAACTAGATTAGTCCCCAGTTGAGAGGTGAGACACAAGGTCTGCTTAAATACCAATCGCCTAGAGCAGCCCGCTGCCTCCCGTTTACTATTTAAAGTTACTGAGGACAAGACCGAGTCTAGTAGAGTCAGATTGACCGCAAATCCGACATTATAACAGTGTAATACATGAATTCCAAATATACAGGCATAAGTGCGGCAGTATAAACATTATATGACATAATGCAGTGTAAATGAACAGTAGACATAGTAATAATTAAATGTAAACTTTAATAAAAGTTATGAAACACGCAAACCTATATTTCGTTCCCCACCTTCAGATAAGAACTTCTTCTTTTTTAGATCTGGCGCTTTCTTCCGGACAGAACTTCGTCGCATGGTACCGAGAGTCTCAAAAGACTAAAAACTCAAAATGAGTTAAAAGAGGATGAAAAATCACAATTTAGAGTGAATTTGGTGTGAAAAATGAAGAGGGGTGGGTTGGTTTATATTGAGGTTTTAGGCGCCTGAACGTTCGGGGATGCACCTGAACGTTCGGGCGTTGCCCTAAATATATATAGATTTTTTGTGCAATTCTAGGGTATTACACTCTACCCCCCTTAAAGGGATTTTGCCCTCGAAATCAATTCAAGTAGTTATGATGGTTATCTGTTTGAGATTCACTGCCGGCGTTATCTTTTACGAGTTCAGGGGAGTGCTTGTGTGGTCCCTGAATAGCACTGTGGCCGGTGGAATCCTCATCATCATAAAACCATGGAGAGCAAATGGAATCGAATTCATCATCTGAAGATTCCAACCTTTGCATAACAGATGGTGGTGAAGGGTGCTGGTTACATCGTTTGAGGGGAGGTAGGTTGAGTGGTGGAATACTTTTTTCGTGTTGTTGCTCGAATCCGGCCGTCTGGCAATTTTGGTAGAAGGTCCTGCCAAGATGATGGCACGAGATTGTTACGAAAAAGACATGCACGCTCTGGCGATATGGATCGCTGTCTGTGTGGTGATGGAGATGGTAATGCAAAGTAGTTGTGACTTGACGCTGCTTCTTGAGAAGTAGCCACAGGTTGCCAAGGAGGCCACCTCATGTGTGCATCACTATTTCCATTGATATTAATTTCAGACATCGACGTAGTTATTTAAGTGAAACAATGTATTGAGATAAGTGTAAACAATGTTTCATCATTTTATGCGATTCATCAAATCGGTCTAAGTATAACCTGAATATGCGATTCATCAAATCCATGAATGCAGCAGGTGCATTTGTTAGACCGAATGACATGACCAAGAACTCGTAGTGACCGTACCGAGTTCTGAATGTCGTCTTGGTAATGTCCGACTCTCGAATCCAGAGTTGGTGATAACTGGACTGTAAACCAATCTTAGAGAAGTATTTGGCATCTCTAAGTTGGTCGAACAAGTCATTGATCCTGGGCAACGAATATCTGTTCTTGGTGGTGACGTTATTTAACTTGCGATAATCGATGCAAAGTCGTAACGAACCATACATTTTGCGAACAAACAGAACTGGAGCGCCCCAGGGTGATGAACTCTTTCGGATGAAGCCATTACTCTCTAATTCCTTCAGTTGTTTGTCTAATTCGACCAGCTCGACATTTGACATTCTGTATGGTGAAATTGAGATAGGCCCTGTCCTAGGTATGAGGTTGATCTCAAAATTGAATTTCCTAACTTGAGGTAGACCAGGAAGGTCATTTAGAAAAACTGTTGGGAATTCAGATATGACTGGAACATCATGTACTTTGAGAGGGTACAGTGCTGGTGATTCATTTTCGTCACCAAGGGATAGATCTCGAAGTTGTGCCTTGAGAAGTGCAACTGTTGATTTGTGTATCCATTTCCTTGTTCCCTAAATCTTGACAAACTCTCCTGTAGGCAAGGTTAACTGAACTTGCTTCTTCATACATTCGATCTTTGCATTCAGTGGTGCTAGTTAGTCCATGCCGAGGATGATGTCAAAGTCTTCAATATCCATCACAAAAAGATCTGCATATATTATATTGTCTGACATTTGAAGCTCACATCGAGAACACTGCAAATTCACGTTAGTAGCAGATCCGAACGGTGATGTGACATGGAGTGTGATGCTTGTGGGTTCAGGATGCAGGCCTAAATGTCTTACCAATGCCGACGATATAAAAGAATGCGTAGCACCTGAATCAAACAAAACATGCACCATTGTATTGAACAAAGGAAAGGTACCTTCGACGACATTGTTGTCTGGGAAGGGTTGTTGAGTGATGGCAAATGCTCTGCCCTGATTCCGTTGACCCTGGTTTTGCTAGTTCTGCTTGGGTTGGGCATTAGCAGCAGGTGGTGCTTGTTGGACTAGAACAACGAGAATAGGTTGCTGAAGGTGCAGACAGGCATATTTTACGTGGCCCTGCTGGCCGCAATTGAAACAAGTTGGCCTGTACTGCTGATTGTTTTGCTGGCCATTCCGATTGTTTTGCTGGCCTTGCTGATTGTGGTGTCGACCACCACCTCTGCCATTGCCGTTTCTACGACCACCCCTTCCATAACTACCTCCACGGCCATGATTTTGAAAACCCTGATGGTTAGGGTTAGAAGGTTCAGCCGCAGGTGTTGTGGCGTCATTCTTCGAAACAGGGGCTGGGATTTGATTGTAGTAGGGCTTCTTCTTGTTGCCCTGTTGCGAGCCTTGTTGGGAAAATGTTGCAGGCCCTTTTCCCTTATTCATTCTCTGCTCTTGTAAGATCTTCTCTTGTTCAAAGCTCATGGCCTTGTCAACACCCTCCTTGTAAATCTTGAGATCCAAGATCGACAAGGCTTGTCGAATATCATGGCGAAGGCCATTAAAAAATTTCTCAGTCTTATCTTGCTCCGTTGAGATGGTGGAGAGAGAGTAGACTGATAATTCTTTGAATTTTCTAGCATATTCCCTGACGGTCATGGTGCCCTGGTATAACTTAGCAAATTCCCGGCGCTTCTGTCTCTTCGCAGCACCGGGAAAATACTCATCAATAAACATTGACTCGAACTGTTGCCAAGTCATATCTGCTATGTTGACCCTCGGGTCCTCTTTCACAGTTATCCACCATGTGTTTGC
>JAYMFD010001923.1:0-42050 GCA_035771175.1 Paratinospora sagittata | reverse complement strand
AGCGATAGCACATGAATCATCTGATTATCCACGAAAAATGAATGTTCTGACAAAGTATTAGAACGTTCAAAAAGATTTGAAAAGTTTTTGTACGGTTCTAAAACGTTCTGAAAAGTTTTCGTACATTTTTGAAAAAGTTAACAGAAATAGTGTAAGTGATAGAACAGTAGCATTGTTGAATTAGCGTCCTGACGCTTAATATCAACTTTGTCGTTTCGTTCCTTGAGGGCGCTCATGAAACATAAGCGTCCTGCTGAACAGTGAAGTGAGGGCACTACTAAATCGTAAGTGTCTTGACTTACTTTGACGATTAAATGACTCAAATCATGATGGCGCTACTTCGACAATTAGTGTCCTGCTTTGTTTTAAAAACACATATATGCACAAGAGCACCACTCACAAGTAAGCGTCCAGAAATTTGAAAACTATTTTAAAACACGATTAAATGCGCTGAAAGACAGTAAGCGTCCTGAAAGTTATTAAGTTGATTCTAAGAATGAGGGCGCTCCCATACAAGCAGTGTCCTGATAGTTTATTCAACTTATAACTTCCAGCGAGTTGAAACTAAGTCAACGTCCTGACACTTTCCAAAGGTTGACTAAAGGAAGGCCGCTACTTACAAGTAAGCGTCTTTATGAATCAGTTCAATTCAACCTTGAGCGTCTGAATATTTTATCAGCGTCCTGACTCATCAAGTCCAGGAGGGCGCCGCTAAAACATTAGTATTCTGAAAGATTCTGTAAAAACAATTTTTGATTTCTCGATTAAAGCTCGATAAGGCATGATATTTTCGAATTAAATCAAATATGCGAACGATTGAAAATCAATTCAATTAAAACATGCAGTCATGCATATTGCTGAATCAAATGGCATAAAAGGCTATACAACCTATCATAATCTAATCATACTACCGAACATCTTCAATTGATCATGGTCTTCAAGTAGATCTTTAATACGTCCGCCATGCATCATTGATTCTTTTAAACCCTTCAAGTAAGATTAGATATGTCATGCATGCAATAATATCATAAATAGAATGTGGTTTGTAATCATCAAAATATCTTTCATATTGGGACATATTCTCGTGAGGGACATGAGGATAATTTGTACAACCTTGTGAATCAACTTTTTAAGAACACAAGAAAGGACTGACTTCAGCACCTGTTCTAACCACTCCAAAGGATGGGATTAGCTTCACACTATATACGGATGC
The DNA here is from genome assembly GCA_035771175.1 of Paratinospora sagittata. Taxonomy (NCBI): domain Eukaryota; kingdom Viridiplantae; phylum Streptophyta; class Magnoliopsida; order Ranunculales; family Menispermaceae; genus Paratinospora; species Paratinospora sagittata. The sequence continues at coordinate 40,837 of JAYMFD010001923.1, read as the reverse complement.
ATCGCTTCAAGGACTTGGAGTTGTGCTAATGCAAGAAGATCGTGTAGTAGCCTATGCCTCTCAACAATTGAAAATTCATGTGGTCAATTATTCGACTTATGACTTAGAACTCGTGACAGTAGTGTTTGCCTTAAAAATTTTGGCGACATTACTTGTTCGAAGAACGATTTGAAGTCTTTTCTGACCACAAAAGTCTTCAGTATATTTATACTCAGAAAGACTTAAATCTTTGACAAAGGCGATTGATCGAGTTCATTAAAGACTATGACTTTGAACTTAAATACCATATGGGTAAAGCCAATATAGTGGCTGATGCCCTTAGCAAAAAGTCATATGTCTCCGCCTGTATGGTGAATTTCGAAATGGGCAAGCTGACATACGAGCTGGAAAAGTATAATTTGTTGTTCTGGAACGATGGAAATACAATTAGACTTGCCCAGTTCACTGCCCACTCCGACCTCATTAGGAGAATATTTGCTGGACAAGAAAAAGTTAATGAGCTTATAAAGATGAAGGAGTTCATTCTGCAAAACAAAGTTTTGCGTCAATGGTCTCTCACTTTTGATGGTGTGGTATTATATAAACGGTGATTGTGTATAGCTCAGGATCTAGAGCTTAGGCGGGACATAATGAATGAGTGCCACAAATCTAAGTTTTTCATGCGTCAAGGAGGAGACAAAATGTATAAGGACATAAAGAGGCAATTCTGGTTCAATGGAATGAAAAAGGCCATAGCAAAATTCATAGCAAAGTGCCTTACTTGTCAACAAGTAAAAGTTGATCGCAGACTCCCTCTGGTTTGTTACAACCACTTCCCATAGGAGAATGAAAATAGGATAATATTGTCATGGATTTTGTATCCGCACTACCCAAAAACGTCAAGGGTCAGGACACCGTCTCGGTAATTGTTGACAGGTTAACTAAAGCTGCACATTTTATACCAGTTAAATTTACCAATACTCCAGCCAAGCTAGCCGAAATCTATGAATGAGAGATCATCATATTGCATGGGATCTCTCTCACCATCGTCTGCGATAGCGAGCTATAGCAGGTCGATATACACAAACCCGAGAGCTCGAGTTTTTCAAACTTTCCGATAGAGCGGTATCAAGGCCTATAGCGCGCTATTGCCAGTTTTACTGAAAATTGAAGGATCACGACAATAGCTCTATAGCGGGCTATCAAAGGGGATAGTGCTCTATAGCCAATTTTTCAGAAAAATAGATTTTTTATTATTCAACCTGATAGCGTGTTATCAACACTGATGGTGCACTATTGCCTTCTAAATTTTTTTGGCAAATTGCTGGATAGCGGGCTATAGGGTCCTATAACGCGCTATTGGTTCCTAATTTTGGAAAAAACCAATATTTTGACACTCAAAAATCATTCCATTGAATCAAAACACTTTGATATAAGATTAAAAACTTCTAAATCATTCAAAACTCATTGAAATTATGATTAAAACTTTTCAGAAAACATTTTGTGAAAATCAAATATGAAATAGAGGTGATTTTGAAAACTTTGCAATTTAGAGAGTTTTAGTGCTAAGATTGATCGAGAGGTTACCCTACACACCTAAGATCAAACTAATGCATTACATATGAGATATGTTTTCGTTCTTCGAGCTTGATCTTTGTAGACTTCGAAACCTACTATTTGATGTGTTCTTGGTGGATTACCTGCAACGCTTAGATAAATGATACACGTGATATCATGTGGTTTGTAATCATCAAAATACCGAAATACCGATGTGAGAAGCATTGATCCAACACAATTCGGTTATTAATCATCAATTAAGTCCTAGGTAGCCTCAAGTGCATCAATGCATTCCATTGAAACCAAGTTCCAGCTCATTCCCAAATATTGGGAACTCAAATCCTCTCAATTGGACCAAATGTTTGGGCAAAAGTCGACCATGGCCAAAACTTTCCCAAAACTAATACTAGGGTAAGTTCAAGGACCCTAATGTACACCACATAGGTAACATGCAAGGTCTAGCTCAACCTTCAACCAAACATGCAAGCCAAGCTCATGGAACCTAGAAAATTTTGGCACAAATGCCCTTAACCCAAACTATGTGGAGCAACTCAACCAAAAATGCAAGATTCGAGTGCTAAAGGGATGAAAACCATACCTTAGAGGCTTAGGAAATCAAAACCCTAGCTCAAACCACCTTTAAACCACCATTTTCCCTCTTCTCTTCAGTCGCGAAAACCAGAGAGAAGTTGCAAAAATGAAAGATACCTCGTGCTTGGTGTATATAAGGTGAATGGTGGGCCCCACACAAAATAAAACACAATTTAATAAAGAAATAATTTTCTACTGCAATTACTTGCACTTAGATGATCAATTTCTTGCAAACGACTCACTAATTTAACATCTTAACCTTTAAAATTTGGATGAGTGAGTTACCAACCTGCTGGTAAAATTTCAGCTCAATCCAACGGTGGAAATGCGAGGACTAACCGTTTGATCAAAATTGCACAAGAAAATCTGTAAATCTGAGCAGCCGTGTTTGGAAGCTTATAACTCACAATAAACAACTCCGATCAAGATCTTCACTGTTCAGAATAAAAACCTATCATAGAATAGTAAGCTGCTAAAGTTTCAGCTCAATCGGACCACAGATCTAGGAGTCAAGCCATTGATGTAATTGGTTATAGAAATTTACTCTTTTCCATATATATATATATTCGATGTTCCGCTCTCAGTCATTCTGAAATAAAAGCAAGACATACCTTATATGAATTTTTATGTAAATCGCTTTCCAGACGCAACTGAGAGGTACACGTTGCGATCTGGGGTAAATTTGGCTTCTAAGCCTAAGGGATTCCAAACCAACAAAATATGTGGGATTTCTACGAGTCATACACTTATAAATACGCATATTTCAGTATCCTATGGGTCAAGATGATCTCAGCCTGGGGGTACAGGGTGTTACATGTTTATTTCCTTATTGTGTATTGTTCTCTTTTTTATTTCATTGCTTTATTTTCATTTCAAGTTAATTTAAATTCAATTTTAGATTAATATTTTTTTATTTATTAATTTCTTTCATATTTAGGATGTTAGAAACCAAACTATTATTTTTCTTTGAGTTATATAATATATAATGTTTTAATTTTTATTGATCTATTCAAAAGATCACATCACTCGAGACTATTCAACTTGAGAAAGATTTTAGGTATTGATTCGATAAGAAAATACATGTTTTGATACAATTTTTTGTTTCTACGCATATATTATATGTTATTTGTGTGTTTTTTGTGCAAAGATCCGCCGAAGGCTTGCAATTGTAATTTTCATGGCAAGCTTCCTCGCGATCGGATCGATTGAATAGGGCCGAACCGAGTGAATCGGTTCAACCGAACAAGGCTGAACCTAATATGGGTTTGATCCTGTTCGACCGAACCTATTTTTTATTTTTTGGGGTTTTTTCTCTATCATTTTGACCTTTAAGATATTTCTAGCCATTTTGGTGTTATCTATGGACTTCACTACCTAATTTGAAGAGTACATATCATTTACCTCTCGTTCCTATGATTTGGTTAACTTCCAAATTAACCAAATCATAAGTACAGGTAGTGAATGATACCTCACCACTAAAATAAGGTTGGAAAGTCCATAGACATTTTTCAAAATGGCTAGAAATGTCTTCAAGTTCAGATTGGTAGAGAGAAAACCCAAAAAACAACAACAAATTAGACTAGGTCAAACAAAACCAAACTTAACACTGCAAATTTGGTCTTGTCTGGCCGAACAGAGTGTGTCACACCCCGCCCGGACGCCCCTAAACCGGTGGTACACTCACGGACGGGGCACACATTTGGAATTATCACAATGGCAGCAGAGTACGCAACGAAAATACAATACAGTACAAGTCTGATTTCATTAAATTCAGAATGTATTCGTACATGTAATATTCAAGGGAACATTCTCTCAAAATCCCCAATGAATTAATATAAAGGGTACAAAATGTGAGTCCCATGAACCTGCACCCAGTCCACCCTAATTTCCTGTGAAAAATTGGATAATAATGGAGTGAGTTTAACGTGCTCAGTGGGTAAAATAGTTCGTGAGTATAACAATTAATAAAACATACATCATAATCAAATATCTTAAATACACATGAGAGCATCATAATCAATCAATATGTATGTATGCATGACACCGTCTCGTAATGGTTTAATGACTATACATCGCCTGAGTTCACGTACATATGTCCCTCCCCGGGAATAGCCGGGTTCTCATTGTACGTCACTCTTCAGGAACGACGCTCTGGATTCACGTACATATGTCCCTTCCTAGCAGTAGCCAGGTTCTCATTGTACGTCATTCTTCAGAGAAATATGATGAATAGCAAGCATCGCTCCTAGGTGGTGATATGTATGATGCCAATGCATGAACTGGTCTAGTCTACTGGTCTTGTCTTTACTTAATATTTAGACTGACTTTAGCAACGTCTGGTGATCCTTATCAGGGTCGGTATCACGACGTGCAACGTTAAGACATTCAGTGTTACTTATATAAGTTGATAACTTTCAATAAAGTGTATTTTTAAAACGTTATCCGATATGGCCGTAGATATAAATAGTAATTTCAGCCTGCTTTTTGTTTTGGTTGAGAAAAAGCCGACGTTACGGCCGAAGGCAATTGCACGTTTTAATTTGAAGTCCAGCTTATAAAACAAAAAGATTGAGCAGTCGCTTCTGGTTCCGTCAACTCCTACTGCTTAGAGCTAACTATCTATCAATGGGAATAAGCAGAAACGCTGCTCTGAAAGTTCTTTCAACTTGCAAGTCGAATCTCCTTTCTTCCTCCTTTCGATCATTCGCACATCGTAAATTCTCTTCTGGATCAACCATTCCAGCCCATCTTCAGGTCAGTCTCAACCATTTCCTCCCTCTTTTTATTTTGTTTTATACAAAAAAATGTTGGTGAGATATACGATTAGTTTGTTTTGTTAGATGCTTATTTACTGCGAATTTAAAGAGGTATTGTTGCTTAGAGTGTGATCCTGAACAACCCAGAAAGCTCATTTACGATTTCGTTTTGGTTGATGTTGATTTTTTACAGAGGGTTGGATTCATAGGACTTGGAAATATGGGGTTCCACATGGCAAATAATCTAATTAACTCAGGATTCGAAGTCACTGTCCATGACATGTAATGTGCCTTTCTTTTTTCGTCTCGTTATCTTGCTTTGATTATCAATGAAATTTGATATTATATCTCATTCACTAAGAATTTTTTATTGCGTTCGTACCTGGCATTTCCGGCTCTTCAGTACTGGAGTAGGTCTGGGACCGATGATATTTGATGTTAGCAATTCACAAATTTCGTGAGTAATTGCAATTTTGCAACAACTTGTAAAAGAAGTGATTTTTACTTTTCCCCAAGTTTATGGTATAGATATTAATATATTATTATAAATATGTATAAGTATATTTTTTTGAAGTTTCTGATGTAGATTAATTTGTGAATACTTAAAGCTGGCTTAGTGGCTTCGTAGTTTTTCTTTAACTATTCATAAAATTAATTTTTATAGAAATTAAATAATCGGTTCAAAAAGTACTTTTTGGTAGAAATTACACAACACCTTTTTCTTTTAATAGTTTCTTTGATATAATGTTAAGTGGTCAGGCCACGTGATACTCGGATCTTACATTGCTTTTGCTTATAACTCGTGTGTGAAATGATGACGCCTGAGGGCTCTCCTCTGTGTTTTCCCAAGCAAGCGAGTATTCCTTTTCTCCCCCTCTTTTTTCTTTTTTGTTCAATTTTTCTTAGGGGGGGTGGTGTGGGTGTGGTGGTGTTACTGAAACTTAAGATTTCGATGTTTAAGATGTTGAGGTTCCAAACAAGTAAGCTCCTTTAGTCTTCGAACTTTGCCACTTCTTATTAATGAACTTCTAGTTAGTGGTTTGCCTTGAAAAACTTGTAAATGTTTAATGATTTACTCATTTACATTAACTGTGGAGATTACTTTTATTGTTTTGTTTTGAGGGAAAGATTTCTTTCTACTAGGTTGTATCACTTTGAAGTTTGAATCTATCTTGAGGCTCTATTTGAAGTAAAGTTGTTTTATTTTGTAAACATTGTAAATGAACTGATGTTTCAGAAACTGCAATTCCATGAAGAAGTTCTCAGATAATGGGATTCCAACAAAAGAAACACCTTTTGAAGTTGCAGAAACAAGTGATGTTGTAGTCACTATGCTGCCTTCATCCTCTAATGTAAGTTGTCTATTTAGCTCATTTTCCATTTATGCAACTTCCAAGGTTAGTAGAACCTTTATGTAAGTTATGGACTTGTGCAACTGACACAAATAATTTTATTGCAAAATCAAAAGAAAATGACAAGAAGCATGGCTATGATGTATGTCAGAAAGATCGATTGTTTGAAGTTGCTACGACGATGTCCGTTGGAATTGTTGTTTTCATATCTTGGACTATGCAAAGCTACTTTTTGCTTTAAATTGATCAGACGGTCTATTTCAATTTTGAGTTTCCCAATGTTGAAATTTCTAACAGGTACTTTAACCATAATACTCTGTTGATGGCTGTATAGTAAAGCGCCAAACCATACATTATGTAGCACTTCACTTGTGTTCTTCGAGATACAACCCACATGTGACCTTGGCATATTGTAGTTTACAGTAAAAACTGAAGTAGGTATGAAACTTCATTCTGTTGTGTAACGTAGGATCGTTTCAAGTGGCCCACTTGGGCATATTTATTCTTGTAGGATCATTTCTAATGGCCCATTTAGGCATAACTATTATTGCTATATAATCTTCGCTATTTCTATTGCTTTTTGCATTTAGTTACACTTGTTATGGAAATTAAGATTTTTTTGGGGCATTATTTGTGTGTTGAGCGTTACTTTATGCCATTTAGGGAAACACACCTTTACTCTTTTAAAACCTTGTTATGAATTTTATGGTTGACTCAAGTTCAAGCCCTTATAAAATCAAATGTTCATTTGTATTTTATTTATTTATTTATTCATTTCTTAATCCTTGGTCATAATTGTTTTTGTAGTTGCTACAACTTTCCACCTATTCATGTGTCTACCATTAGTTTGATTTTGGTAAGATGCTAATATTGATGAAATTTTTGGCTAAGGATGAACTATAGGAGAGTTGGCTTTGGCTGCCTTTGCTTCACTTGCAAATGAGGTCACTAACTTCTTGATGATGCAAATCAATTAGTAGATAGTGCAACAATCGAGGTTGCTCCATTGTGACCTGGAGTTCACAAGTTCGAATCCATAAACAACATCTCCAATATGGAGGTAAGGCTATTTAAATCGTCCCTTCCCCAGACCCAAAATGGTAGGAGCCTCGTGCATTAGTTATGCTCATTTATATTTTAGTTGTTAATTCTATTAAAATTTTAAATTCTTAAAATTAGCAAGCCTCTAATTGTTTATTTTCTGCAGGATTGTAATTGTTTTATTTGAGTAGAATTAGGGTTCTGCTTGTTTCATTTGATTAGGACTTTTGTTAAGAGTTGTATTGAGAGTCGCATTCTTCATATTAACTATTTATAAATAATTTGTTATAGGGTTTTAGTTGTAGAAAGATGACTGATTGAATATGAATTGAATGAGTTTTTTGTTTTTTTTTTTCTTCTTCTTCTTAATTTTTTTTTTCTATCGTTTCTTTTAATTTGATGTGCTACGTCACTTGGGAACACCAATGTGGTGCTAGCTTAATTCCATCCAATGCCTTGGTTAGTTTAATGAGCATAATATGAGTACTCTAGGATCAAATGGTGCATACCTAAAGTGTTGGATTTGAGCCTTTACAAAAATGTTTTAGCATTCACTTCGTATGATGTGTCTTTGATTAATAATAAATTGCATTGCTAGCATCATGTCACGGGAGACCGTTGTGGTGCCCAAAGTGGTCAATACCATGCTTTTCAACCATGAAGGACTATTAAACAATTTACATCTTTGTTAGTCAGGAAGGACCAAACGTGTGAGATTTTCACCTAAAATCCAGAAAAGGACAAAAAGAGACAAGATTGACGTTATGAGAAAAGTCTAAGGATAAAAATGAAAAAAGATATAGTTGGTATTATTTGAAAAGAATCGTTTCGAGATATATCTCGAGAAAGGATATGGTTGGTATTATTTGAAAAGAATCGTCTCGAGATATATTTCGAGAAACGATGTAGTTGGTATTACGTTAAAAGAATCATTTCGAGATATATCTCAAGAACATACTCGAGACCTTACCTGAGCACGGGACGAGACGATAAATAAATAAAATCTCTAGCGGCATTTTTGGAAAGTGGAAAAAAAATCATACTATAAATAGGGTGAGGTTTTCAGGATTTTTCAAAACTCAAAAACTTCTTTCAAACTCTCTCTTGTTTACTATTTTCTATATTGCCGAGAAAAGCTCTAGGAAAAACTATTCGAATACTCATTTCAAGGTGGGGAGGAACCTATGGTTTTTGCATTCTAGTCTTTTCATTAAATTTTATATTCATGCTGTGGTTATGCCCACATCTGTTCATTCACTAGTGAAATGTTATTTAGGTGAAAACTGGTCCTCGTTGGAATGCTAAATGCAACTTATTTGGGTGAAAGTTGGCCCTTGCTGAATTGCTAAAGGCAACTTAATTGGGTGAAAGATGGCCCTTGCTGAATTGCTAAATGCAACTTACTCATTTCATATTTCATAATTGTTCCATTTTATTGCTAGCAAATTTTTATGTGAATATGTGTGCTCATTGATTGATATATTGCTTGACTTCCAGCTATCGAATATTTTTTTTTTTAAAAGAAACTAAGAATAGAATATATGTATTGATAGAAGAAAACTATATAAACTATATATGTATCGAATATCAACTTTAATGTTTTGCCTAAAGTGTGGAAATCCTTTAGGGGACCCACTGGACATAAGCTCACCCTTTTCAATCTTATCTCCAGGGAATTAATGCCAAGAAAAAGAGTAGGAAAGAAAAGAGAAAAGGATGGGAAAAAGAGAAGGAGGAGCTTAATCTTCCAATAATGTACATTTGCAATTATACTAAATAATAAGCCTTACATACCAACCTTTTGTTGTATATAAAGGTTGTGATGTCTTGGCACTTGTGTGAGTTAGTTTGAGTCAAAGTATGTAAAATAAAAAGTATACGCAGAAGGTGACAAATAATCTTGTACTGTTGTACAATAGAAATAAGTTATGTTAATAAAGTGAAGTTTTTGGGAAATACAAAAGTTGTGACTTTGAAATTTCTCTTGTTGTTATTTTACCATCAAATCACCTATTAAAGGGATTTGCAAACAAGAGGCTTTCGGGGTGTGACAAAAGGACTATTAGGCAATATACAATTGAGATGTTGTTAAGTTCTAGGTGTCTATAGTTGATTGATTTGATCCCTTCTTTCCTAGAGATCTTAAACATATACAAAGGGTAGGATCGTGGTGACTTTACTATCAACTATGTTTGGTGATTTGCAACATGGCCATTTACTATACTTGGGGGCTTTCTACCAAGTACCAACTGCACTTAGTCATGTGCCACACTAAATGAAGACTCACCATTGATCATATTTGGTTGTGCAATGACACCATGAGTTACTCGTGAGGTCCTCTTGGTGTCACTTTTGGCCTTCAGATTCTACCCAAGGATCGAAAATTCGATTTTGACTTGACTTCAGTCACTTGAAAATTGGAATTAATTCGGAGAAGTTTAATTTGACATGGAGAATTTTTGTAAAAAATTGCTAAATTAGAGAAGTTTAGAGAGTTTTTTCATATATGCTTAAATATCTAGATTTATTATAGTATAAGCTAAAAATTAACATAAATAAACACTTTTAATACATAAAAAATACTAATAAGTGACCTAACAAAATCAATCTTGTTAAGTGGGTTGATGAATTTGAAATGGTGGCTTGTGGTCTTAATTCTTTTTTTTTGTTTTGTTTTGATATTTAATTTTGTGGTGGCTTGCTTCTCGACCATATACTTTATTAGTTTGAATTTCATCATGCTTAATTTATTAGTTTATTATTTAAATGTATTGTTTTTTAATCTTGTTTTATAAGAGTTAACTAAAAGAAGATGGCTTTGAAAACTCTTTTAATTTATTTTTAAGTTTTTATCTTATTTCAACTTTATTTATTTATTTATTTTTTTGCTTCTTTTCTTCTCTTTTTGGTAAAGCATATCCCATGAACTACTAGAAAGTAAACTAAAACAATGCAATAGAAATAGATAGAAAATTAGAGATAGAATGGTCTAGAGGTTCAATATCACCTTACTATCAACTATGCCTTTATATATATATTTATCATTAAATCAGTTTTTTCGTTTATAAGTCGGAAATCCTAACGTTTCTAATTCCCTCTTTTGGAGCACCAATTAGAGCATGTTATTATCATCTTGGCTTTACTCTTTCGATGAAAACCTAAGATGATAATAACTCATTAAGTTCTGTGATTTCTTTTTAACGACTTCAAAGGTTCTCAATCTCCTTTTGAGTCTCACGATAGCCTTGGTTATATTTCCCAAATTTCAACCCAAAGTACCCTCTTTTGGAGTATCTACCTTAAGTCTATGATCATTCAATCATTGGCCAATGGATCAAAAGCATTATACTCAAAAAAATATAAATAAACTAAAGAAACTTTATTAATAATAATTAAACCATAAAATGTAAGACATAGTATTAAGCTCGGATCAATCTACACCTCTAGATAGAAGATTTAGTTCATAACTAAAGATATAAACACATAAAATATAAGTTTGACCATGAATAAGAACAAAGAAAAAATACTAGAATGTTGTAGAGATTGTGAATAGTTTTCAATGTAGATCTTCTTCTCCACTTCGCTCCATCCGTAAACCTTCGTTCTCCACTCTATGATGCCACTAGAAACCCTAAACAATGTTTTTTATATAGCTACAAGTCCATAGGAAGTCGTCCAAGAAGTGTCCAAGTCGAACTAGGAAAGTTCACAACAAAATTAGAAAGTTTCTATTTTGAATCGCACATCCGCTTTCTTCCTCGCAGTTTTTCTTCTTGTTCTCCACTCCAAATCAACCTCAAAACCCTTGCATCTTGTAGTATTTCAAGTAAGGAATCCATAGAAACAAACCACGTCCAATTCGGAGTTAAATTGAGAAAGTTATGGCCAAAATACAAAAGTTGCGCAAAATTGAATTTTCTGGCGCTGCGGCGCCTAGTTTCGGGTCTTTTGTGCACTTTTCTGCTATTCTCTTCACTTCCCTTGTGGACTTAGCCAATTTTCTCCACTTTTTGACTTGTTTTCTTCATGAATCATCATCTAGGCTTCTCATATGTTGTGTCCATCATTCATGCTCACTTCCACACATCTAAATATCCACAAAACAATGCAAAACAAGTAGTTAATATACTTCAAACATAAATTGATCCAACCTATAAACTAACAAACTGAAAAATTGCATAAAACCCAACTTTCACCTATACTAACAAATGCATCAAAATTAACATAAACACACTAAACTAATGCAAAAATCACCCTAAAACACCTATAAAACTATACTAAAACATGTCTAAATGACCACTTATCATCTGTCAAATTTCGTCGAATTTTGTTGAATTTTATCAAATTTTGTCGAATAATTTTGGCAAATTTTTACATTTTTTATTTTACATCCACTTCTCACTTTGATGGTAAAAAAAAGGGAAATAATTCGTGAAAGTTCGCCAAAATTCGGGGAATTTTTGAACCATGATTCTACCTATGGTGACACCGCTATGGACTTAGTATTCCATTGGACTAGTGAGAATCTTTACCCACTTTGCTTACATATCTCTATTTGGAATGGTTTCTTTATGTTGGTATCACTCACTAGTCAAACTATGCTCACACGATTGCACTCAAGTCTCAACCTTTGCGGTTGACCTTTGGATGGTCTAGGAGTTTGCTTTTTTGGTTGGAAGTCTCATTTTTAAATGGAGTAACCCTCATTTGCAGACTTGTAGTTATGGCATTGGCTTGTGTCACATGACACAAATCTATTTTGGGTAGTACTTTGTTTAATAGGAAATGAGAATGTTGATTTATGTTTAATCAAAATGATGGGCATAACTAATGGGCTCCTCCTTTAGCATGCTCTTGAACAGTTGCAAAGGCTTGGATGGTTGTGGGGTTACTCAATACTCATTGATTGCACTTTGGTCATTTTACGACATGGCTATACCACACTCAGTGTTGTCACAGACTCAAGGAGTTGCTTAGGCATTGACTAGGTCATCTTGCACGCCTTTCCACCTCAAATTGTCTAACTAGTTGTTTAGGCAAGGAGATTCTTTGTAAATCTCATAATTTTAAGTGCATCACAATTATTTGTAACAACAATTTAAAGTGGAATAGAAGGGACATCTTAAGCTTCCCTTTCTTTCTTATCCATTTTTATTTTTTCCATCAAAGCTAGAAAGACTTGTTAGTTGTTTTCTTCAAATCAACATATATATATATTTGATAAGAACAACATATTTGGTTTTAAAAACTCACTGCTCAACATACTAAACAATGGGAAGTCTTTAAGATAATATCATTAATCATTATTCTTCAATGTTCTAATTCAAAAGTACCATTTTAGCCTTTATAATCTTTTGTTAGGTCATATGTCTATTGTTTTATTTTAATTATTTATTTCCTATCAAATATATATATATATATATATATGAGTATAAATGAGTTGTTTAAGCTTCAAGATCATGAAATAGTTAAGGCAAAAATATTATGCAATTTATTTAATTTCTATCGCCTAGTCCTAGGCAATGACTAGGCGTCGCCTTGAAACCTTGAAAACATTGCGCATGCACTTGGTCAATGGTTCTGCGCCATGCTCCATGGCTTTCCTACTGGTAATTTTGGTCATGTGCTAATGACCATGAGTTACTTGCTATTTGCAATGCAATGCAATCTGGTCCTTGGGGGTTGCTTTTCACCTTGAGATGTGTGCAACTCATTGTGGGACACTATCATGGGCTTAACATTCTACTGGGGCTAGCCAAACCTTTACTTTGTAGAAGGTTATGCATTTATTTGCAGTGGTTTGTATTAGCCAGTATCACTATTTGGTGAGACTATGTTCTGTAAATACTTTTAGCATGCTTAAAGTTATCACATTAAATTTAAAGATGAAGCCTATTCAATACATTTTAAATTGGATTAATTTTGATCTAATGAGTAGAAAAGCCTGTTCAATGAATTTAAACCTTTTTTTTTGAGGTTAGGAGGAATTGGCCCTTGCCCAGAAGTTGGGAAAAGTAGAATATATTTTTACTTGTAATATCCAAGTTCTAGTTTTTCCTGGAATTTGACATTAATTTTGCTGGATTTCTATCTAACATTGTTGCCTTCTAAAGCTGTAGAGTACATACTGCTTCATCTAGATGTGTGAACCCGTCTATACCTTGCCATTGAAATCAAAATCTATTATTTTATTTCTTAATGGTTATAGGTAATTGAAATAACTTTTTCTCCAAGCTTCTGCAATTCTTTGAATAACAATTATTTATTAGTTATGATATTTTATACTTTTTTGTTTATAATTGAAAACTATTTGTCAGGTATTGGAGGTTTATACTGGAACATATGGTTTGCTTCATGGAGGAAATCATCTAAGGCCTTGGCTATTGATAGATTCATCCACAATTGATCCTCATACATCAAGGATGCTATCTGCACTTGTCTCTAAATGTGTCCTAAAAGAGAAAAAAGGTTTTGTAAAATGACACAACATCTTCATTTGAATTTTTGAAATGCATAAAAAACAATTTTTGCTCTTGATTTTCACGTTTGTCAATAAGCATGTATCATGCGTGATTAATTATCATACTAGAGAGATTACTTAAATGTTCCCTTCATTTATCTAGTTTGAATTATGGTTTGAAGATAAACTTCTATATTGATTTTTGGTGATTTACAATAGCACTAGATTAGCTGCACCTTACTCTATGTCCATATTCTATGTATTGTCATGATTCATGAATGTGATTGCTGCTAATAATATGCTATATGTGAATGAACTCATTTCCCTTGTAGCATCAAGAGATAGTGCTTCTCCCATTTCCATCCCTCAGCAATACCATGCATATGATCATTGGTTGACTTTTCTGCATATGAGCCAGCTGTGATGGCAAAAGCCTGAAAATGAAACAACCTTGGAGTTGAATGGAAAATTTTGCATGTCAATCTTGAGTACTGAAATAGATATGAGGATGTATCTCTTTTGGATTGTAGAAGGCGTGAGAGTTTTGCAAATTTCATCTACTCTTTCGAGAATCTTGCATGTCAATCTTGAGGATCTTGCATGTCAATCCCAAGTATTGTGCATTTTGGGAAAAATGAGTTACACAGTACAATTTCCTTATAAAGGATATGTATATTAGAGGGATAACCATAGTAAAAGAATAACAGGAGAATCTAGTGAGTTTACAATTACACTTGCTGTACATTAAGGACCAATAGATTTACAAGAAGTTTAGCGTTAGGCCCTTATCTTTTGCATTAGTTATGGATGTATAGAGTCAATTGACTAAACATATTTAAGAAAATATTTGATGTTGTATGTTGTTTACTAATGATATTGTGTTAATTTATTACTTGATGAAACTAACTCAAGAGTTAATGCTAAATGGGATGTTTGGAAGGAAACTCTAGAATCCAAATTGTTCAGGATTAGGACTTATATTGAATATATCTCATGTAACTATAGTTGAAGTAGAAATGCTGGTTTAGAGAAAGTCAAGATTTAAAGCCAAGAGATAACAAGAAGTGAAAACTTTAGGTCTTTAGGCTCCGTTACTCATTTTTTTTGAGGAGAAACAAAGCAATTATATTAATAAGAAACTGAAACAAAGACCCACAACAACAAAGGAGTACTAGAGGTACTCACCCAAAACAGAACAAAAGAGAAGCAAAACAAGACCCAAAAATAGTTAAAACATAACCAGCCATCATAGTAAGCAATGTTCCCAATTCCTAACCCAATCATTGATTGAGAATTCACCATTGATCTTGAAAGCGACCAACCAAGAACTAGCCAAAATAATAATATCATTCCAAAGGTTCTCTGCATTCCTAGCAATTCCATCAAAGATTCGTTTATTTTGTTATGTCCAAACCATCCAAAGCGTTTCGTCCAAACCATTACCCATCAAGAGGAAGAAACAAAACATGATATCAACCATAGAATTAAAGCAGGTTTTATTAGGTGAATGCTTTTAGAATATTATATGATTGACATCCCATTAAAGATGATGAAAAACTTTATAGGATTATTACTTTGCCAGCAATTCTTTATGAAGCAAAATGTTGGGCAATAAAGAATTAACATGGTAATGAATTTAGTGTAAAGAAAGCGTGAATGTTAAGATGATATGTGGGGTACAACATTAAAAAACAAAATAAGATGGTAAAAGTTGCTCCAATTGGAGATAAAATTAGAAACTACCTGATTAAAATGGTTTGGACATAAACATCAATGACCATTAAATGCTATAGTTAGGAAGAGTGACGTATTGACAAATAATAATTAACAGTAAAAAAAGAGGAAGAGGAAGACCTAAAATAACATGGATAGAAATAATTAGGAAAGACAAAACTACTAATTAGGAAAGGCAAATCTACTAATTAGGAAAGACAAAACTACGTATGTATAACATGTATTTAGAGATTATATTATTATGTGTTGATCTATAAGGAGGTAGCATTTCCATGATTTTATAATGAATATTGTTTAATGATATTTGGTGTAGGTTGCTGGGAGACCCCTACCATGTTAGATGCTCCTGTTTCTGGAGGTGCTCTTGGTGCAGAAGCTGGGAGTCTTACTTTCATGGTATGCTTGTCAAACCTTCTTCATTATTAAATGGTAATATTTGTCTTCTAGTTGGAGAAAGCTATGCATCTTCTCAGTGTAGTTATTGCCATTTCTTTCGCTTTTGATATAGGCATCTTGTTCACATTATTTGTAAATAACACTAAAATAGTAGTTGGCTGCTTCATCGATTTAGTGCTTTAGTAGTCGATTACTTGTGCTCAATCCAGTGTTTTCAAGGCGCCAAGGCAATGTCTAGGCAAGGCGTAGCCCTAGGCGAAGCCTAGACGTGGCCTAGGCAAAAATAAATATTTATTTATAGGTTCCTAGATAATTAATTAATTATTTACAGGTCCCTGGACAATTTATATACAAAATTATATATATCTAACTATATTCTATAATAAATGTTAAATTTTCATAAAATGATCAAAAACACTTCATGTTAATTAAAATCTGTTGTAAAAAATAAAATATTGAAAGACACAAAGATGTAACGTGGTTCGGCTCTATGGCCTACATCCACGGGAGAAGAGAGGGGATATTTTCTTATTCATCTTGTCTCAATGTGAGAACATGTATAAATAGATATATAGGGCTGTATACTTTACAAACTTAGTAGATGATATAAATGAAAACTTCTAAAACACTTTTTCTTGTACATGGTAACACAATCCCATAGATTGCTCTCTTCTCCAGAACACTCCCCCTCAAGCTGGTGAGTAAAGGTTTCCCATTCCCAGCTTGGACACATTTGTTTGAAATACAAAATGACTTAACCCTTTAGTGAGCATATCGGCGAGCTCATTATTGGTAGACACATATGGAGTACAGATCAACCCACTATCAAGCTTCTTTTTAATGAAGTGTCTATCAATCTCTATATGTTTGGTTCGATCATATTGAATTGGGTTGTGGGCAATGCTGATGGCAGACTTATTATCACAATAGAGCCGCATAGAGCCGTCCCAGCGTATCTTCAAGTCTCCCAAAATTATCTGTAACCATAATAGCTCACACACCCCTTGTGCCATTGCTCAAAATTCTGCTTCTGCACTAGATCTTGCCACTACATCTGCTTTTTACTTCGCCACGTCACCAAGTTTCCACCAAGAAATGTACAATATCCTGTAGTTGATCTTCTGTCAACTACTGAACCAACATAATCTGCATCCGTATATGTTTTAAGAACCACTCTTGTGTGTCGTTTAAATAAGGTGCCCTGTCCTGGAGTCCCCTTAAGATACTGTAAGACACGGTTAGCTGCTTGCAAATGAATATCTCTAGGGTTATGCATAAACTAACTAATTACACTTACTGCATATGCAATATCCGGTCTCGTGTGAGAAAGATAGATGAGTCTTTCTACTAGTCTATGATACATCTCCTTGTTAACAGTAGGTGCTTCTTCAGCTTCTCCAAGTTTGTGATTGGGATCAATAGGTGTGGTTACTGGTTTGCATGCTAACTTCCCTGTCTCTTTAAGAAGATCTGTAATGTATTTCTGTTGAGAAATAAAGATCTCCTGTTTGGAGTGTGCCACTTCTATTCCAAGAAAGTACTTTAATCTTCCTAAATCCTTAATCTCGAATTCTTTGGCCAAACACTATTTCAGGCTCTATTTCTCATGCTCATCGTTTCCCGTCATAATGATGTCATCTACATATACCAAAAGTGCAGTGACTCCCCCTGAAGCTGAGTGTTTAATGAATAAGGTATGATCCCCTTGGCTCTGCTTGTACCCCATTTCTTTCATTACTTTGGCGAAGCGGCCAAACCATGCTCTTGGAGACTGTTTAAGTCCATACAAGACATTTTTCAGTTTGCATACTTTACCAGTGGTTAGGCTGTTCTCAAATCCAGGAGGGACTTGCACATAGATCTCTTCTTCCAAATCTTCGTGAAGAAATGCTTTTTTCACGTCAAATTGTTGCAAGTCCCAGTCATAGTTGGCTGCCAAAAAGAGTAGTAATCGAACAATATTCATTTTGGAAACTGGTGCAAATGTCTCCAACCACACCATATGTCTTGAGTGTACCCTTTTGCTACCAATCTTGCCTTGTATCTCTCTAGTGACCCATCTACTCTGTATTTAATTGTATAAACTCATTTGCATCCCACAGGTTTCTTCTCGGCAGGCAGATCAACCAACTCCCATGTTGTATTTTTCTTCAGGGCTTCCATTTCCACATTCATAGCTTATTTCCAATTTTTATTAGATAAAGCCTCGGATAATGATGTAGGAGTCTGGATATTATTCAGGCTGGTAAGGAAACTCTTATGGGTTGGTGAAAACTTCTCAAAGGATACAACATGAGATAGTGGATACAAGAGATGTTTAGTGTATTCCCTTATTCCCTTTCTAATGGCAATGGAAAGATCACTGTCAGGTTCAGAGGCTAAAAGATCATTGTTAGTTTCAGGAACTAATGAAATTTGTAAGGAGGGTTCAAGATTTGTTACCTCATTTTTAGGGATTGGTTCAGATTCTTGAACTTGCATCGGTTCAGGAGCTGCAGCTTTCTTCCTTGAGTACATTTGTCCTGTCATCCGATCCTTAGGTGCATCATTGAGTACAGAGGGTGTAGGAGATTCAGGTTTGGTTTGTTGGAGGTTAAAAGGGTAAAAAAAATCAAAAGAGTTATCAAGGACTTCCGATCCTTGTCTTCCATGATTGCACTCTCCCTTTGAAGAGAAGGAGCGAAGAAATAGGGCTCATGTTCACTGAAAGTAACATCGGCAGAGATAAAGAATTTCTTAGATGGTGGGTGATCGCACTTATATCCCTTTTAAGTGGAGGAGTACCCTACAAAGACACACTTGAGAGCTTTGGGATCCAAGACACACTTGAGAGCTCTGAGATTCAACTTTCCCTTGTTGGGGTGATGAACATGAACAAATGATACACATCCAAATATCTTAGGTATAAGATTATTTGAGATTCTGAGCTTAGGGTAAAATTGACAAAGTTTTTCTATAGGGTTTTTGAAACCAAGAATTCGAGACGGTATGCGATTAATAAGGTGTGTTGTAGTGAGTGCAGCTTCCCCCCAATAGGACTTAGGCACATTATTCTGAAATAGGAAGGCACAGGTTGTATCATGCAGGTGGCTGTTTTTCCTTTTAGCGACGCCATTTGTTGAGGGGTATAAACACAAGATGATTCATGAAGGATCCCCTCGTTTTGGAAGTACATGGTCAAGGTTTGATTAAAATAATCTCTTGCATTGTCAGAGCAAAATCTCTTGATTTTTGCACCAAACTGGGTTTGTATCATGTTATGGAAGGTGGAAAGGACAAATTGCACATCAGATTTCTGTTTAAGTAAGAATACCTAAGAAACTCTAGTGCAATCATCAATAAAGGACACAAACCATCGTGCACCAGAAACATAAGGGATGGGGGAGAGGGACCCCAAATATCACTATGGATGAGATCAAACGGATCTGAATTTTTTTCATTACTAATAGAAAATGTAATACGCTTGTGTTTTGCGAACTCACACACTTCACAATGGAAATCTTCAACATTTCAAGACTTAAACAAAGAAGGGAACATAACTTTAAAAGTTCGAAAAGAAGGGTGACCAAGACGACGGTGATGAAGCCAGATCTTTGCTTTATTAGAGACATATTGCTTGGAGAGGAAGGAAGTGTTACTCTTGATAGGATGTACTGGTGTCTCAAGATAATACAACTCGTCCTGTTCCTTAGCACGTCCAATCGTCTTCCCCAAATCCTGGTCCTGAAATACACAGTAAGTAGGATAGAAAATCACATTACAGCTCAAATCATGGGTCAGCTTTTGAACAGAGATAAGATTTGTAAAAAGTTTTGGAACATGAAGGACATTCTGATTGTAAGGGTGGGGCTAATATGAACATGAAGGACATTTACTGGAAGTTGAAGGCTTGCCATGGAGTTTCGAACACTTTTTCCTGGTATGTCTGGGTTTTTGACAATAAGTACACTATAGATTGTTTCTATTGTCTCGATGTGGGACCTTTG
Source organism: Paratinospora sagittata (assembly GCA_035771175.1). Lineage (NCBI taxonomy): Eukaryota > Viridiplantae > Streptophyta > Magnoliopsida > Ranunculales > Menispermaceae > Paratinospora > Paratinospora sagittata. The sequence goes on along the minus strand of JAYMFD010001923.1, from coordinate 20,985 downwards.
ATGATTCAGTTCGCGGAGTGTTTGTCTTCTGATCATTTTCCCAATTGGCTACCATAGCAGAACCTTCCATCTTCTGAGGTGTGAACATAACACTTCTTCTGCTTTCTTCAACCCGGATAACAGAGATGGTTTCATTCAAAGTTGGTAACTCTTTGCTGAGAGTCTGAACTCTCACTTGATCAAACTTTGGATTGAGTCCAGCCAAGAAGTCATAGACCCGATCCTTCTCAATGTAGTTTTTTATAACTACAGCATCTGCAGGGCATTTAGTCTCAATACACCTATAATGGTCAAGTTCCTGCCAAAGATTCTTCAGTACATTGGCATATTCTGTGACCGTCATGTTGTCTTGTTTTGTTGCTCCAACTTTCACTTTGATCTCATATACTTGGGCTGCATCATGGGCCTTAGAGTATGTCTGATGAACGACATCCCAAATGTCTTTGGCGGTGGTCGGAAACATGCATGTATCACTAATATTTGGCGTCATCGAATTCCATAGCCACTCCATTATAGAAGCATCTTCGTTATCCCATGCTGTAAACTGAGGATCTCTAGGTTTAGGTCCAGTGTCTAAAAGATGACTTAATTTCGTTTTGCCCTTTAAAAAGGTATGCACCAGCTGAGACCACTTCAAGTAATTCTTTCCATTAAGTCTGTACACTGCCTGAATGTTTGGTAGTTCCTGTTGAGATTTGTTTCCTATACAAATTTATTTCCTGTATAGATTTGTTTCCTGTACAAAATTATTTCCTTTAAGGAATATAGCAGTTACTAAAATTGTAAATGTAGCTATAAGTACATAGCCCTGTATCTTCTTTCATCGTCAATCCCTGCTGCAAATCGCGTCTGCAACTGTTTTCGTCTCACTGTTCATCGTCTTTCTTCGTCTCAACTGTTTTCAATCCCTGCAACTCAACCTTCATCCTTCGTCTTCACTCATCTTCTTCTTTACATCTTCTTCTGGTATCGTCTTCTTCATCTTCTGGTATCGCCGGAATCGTCTTCTTCGTCTTCTTCTTTACATCTTTGAAGAACGAGAAAAAAAAAAAAATGTCGGTTACTTCTGAAACAGTGCAGACAGAAGAAACAATTGATAAAATAGAGAAAGGAGAACTACCGAACATTCAAGCGGCCTACAAACTTGATGGAAAAATTTATTTGAAGTGGTCTCAGCTGATACGTACTTTTCTGAAGGGCAAAGGAAAATTAAATCATCTTTTGGGTACTGGACCTACACCTGGAGATCTTAAGTTTATAGCATGGGATAACGAAGATGCTTCTATAATGGCATGGCTATGGAATTCAATGGCGCCAAATATTAGTGATACATGCATGTTTCTAACTACCGCCAAAGACATTTGGAATGCCGTTCATCAAACATACTCTAAGGCCCATGAAGCAGCCCAAGTGTATGAAATCAAAGTAAAAGTTGGAACAACAAAACAAGGCAACATGACGGTCACTGAATATGCCAATGTCTTGAAAAATCTCTGGCAGGAACTTGACCATTATAGGTGCATTGAGACTAAATGCCCTGCAAATGCTGTAATTTTAAAAAACTATATTGAGAAGGATCGAGTCTATGACTTCTTGGCTGGACTCAATGCAGAGTTTGATCAAGTAAGAGTTCAAACTCTCAGCAAAGAGTTACTAACTCTGAATGAGACTATCTCCGCTATCTGGACTGAAGAAAACAGAAGTAAGTGTTATGCTCACACCTCAGAAGTTGGAAGGCTCAGCTATGATCGCCAATCGGGGAAAGGATCAGAGGACACACACTCCGCGCACTGAATCATCAAAGGTCCCAAATCGAGACAATAGGGACAATATAAGATGTACTTATTGTCAGAAGACTAGACATACAAGGGAGAAGTGTTGGAAACTTCATGGCAAGCCTTCAACCTCCAGTGAAGAATGGGGTTACAACGGAGGACAACAGAAAACCAGTGGCCTAGCACATCTGTCTACTGAACCAACAGTTGCAGCCTCCTCGGTGCCAGATGGATTCAGCCAAGACGATATTGAAAGATTAAAATCTTTGCTTGGCACTCTTGACAAACCCTCAGGTACTTGTTCATTGGCCCATTCAGGTAATTTTCCTATTTCTATTGGATTTAACGTCTCGGATAAATCGTTTGCTAACTCTTGGGTTATAGATTCTGGTGCTACTGATCACATGACCAATTCTCCCAATATATTTCATACCTACAACCCATGTCCTAGTAGTCGAAAAATAGCCACAGCCGATGGATCCTTAACCACAGTTGCTGGTATAGGTGATGTTCACATCAGCCCCACCCTTACACTCAGAAATGTTCTTCATGTTCCTAAACTATCTACCAATCTTTTCTCTATTAAAAAATTGACCCATGATCTGAGTTGTAATGTGACCTTCTTCCCTACTTACTGTGCATTTCAGGACCAGGACTTGGGGACGATGATTGGACACGCTAAGGAACAGGACGGGTTGTATTACCTTGAGAAACCAGTATATCCTATCAAGAGTACCACTTCATTTCTCTCTGAGCACAAACTTTCCAATAAAGAAAAGCTATGGCTCCATCATCGCCGTCTTGGCCATCCTTCTTTTCGATCTCTTAAAATCATGTTTCCTCTTTTGTTTAAATATCTGAATGTTGAAGATTTTCATTGTGACGTGTGTGAACTTGCGAAACACAAGCGTATCTCTTTTCCACTTAGTAATGACAGAAGTTCAGATCCGTTTGATTTCATTCATAGTGATATTTGGGGTCCCTCTCCAATACCTAATGTTTCTGGAGTGCGATGGTTTGTGTCCTTCATTGATGATTGTACTAGAGTCTCGTGGATATTCTTATTAAAACAAAAATCCGATGTGAGCTTTCTTCTCCCTACCTTCCATAACATGATACACACCCAGTTTGGTGCTAAAATCAAGAGATTTCGATCTGACAATGTTAGAGACTATTTTAATCAAACATTGACCAATTACTTCCAAACCGAGGGGATCCTTCATGAATCATCCTGTGTTCACACTCCACAACAAAATGGAGTTGCTGAAAGAAAAAACGGTCACCTACTTGATACAACCCGAGCCTTTTTATTTCAGCATAATATGCCTAAGTCCTATTAGGGGAAGCTGTCCTTACTGCAACACATCTTATTAACCGTCTACCATCCCGGACCCTTGATTTCAAAAGTCCTATGGAAAAGCTACTTCAATTTTATCCTAAGCTTAAAATCTCCAATAATCTTATACCTAAAATATTTGGGTGTGTCTCATTTGTCCATGTTCACCAACCCAACAGGGGAAAGTTGGACCCTAGAGCTCTTAAGTGTGTTTTTGTCTGATACTCTTCCACTCAAAAGGGATATAAATGCTATCATCCGCCATCAAAGAAATTCTTTGTCTCAGCCGATGTCACTTTCTATGAACCTGAGCCCTATTTTACCGCTCCTCTTCCGGGGGAGAATGTCATCATGGAAGATAAGGATCGGAACTCCCTTGATAACCCTTTTGCCCTTTTTGACCCCTTTACCCTCCAACAAACCAAACCTGAATCTCCTACACCCCCTGTACCCAATGACGAACCTAAGGATCGGATGACTGGACAAGTGTACTCAAGGAATAAAGCTGCAGCTCCTGAACCGATGCAAGCTCAAGAATCTGAACCAATCTCTGAGAATGAGGTAACAAATCTTGAACCCTCCTTACAAATTTCATTAGTTCCTGAAACTAACAATGATCTTTTAGCCTCTGAACCTGACAATGACCTTCCCATTGCCATTAGAAAGGGAACAAGGGAATGCACTAAACATCCCTTGTATCCACTATCTCATGTTGTATCCTTTGAGAAGTTCTCACAAACCCATAAGAGTTTCCTTACCAGCCTGAATAATATCCAGACTCCTACGTCATTATTCGAGGCTTTATTTAATACAAATTGGATACAAGCTATGAATGTGGAAATGGAAGCCCTGGAGAAAAATACAACATGAGAGTTGGTAGACTTGACTCCAGGAAAGAAACCTGTTGGATGCAAATGGGTTTATACAGTAAAATACAAAGCAGACGGGTCCCTAGAGCGCTACAAGGCAAGATTGGTAGCCAAAGGATATACTCAGACATATGGTGTGGACTATCAAGAGACATTTGCTCCAGTTGCAAAAATGAATACTGTGAGACTTCTTTTGTCATTGGCAGCTAATTGGGATCTGCAACAATTTGATGTAAAAAACGCATTTTTACATGGGGATTTAGAGGAAGAAATCTATATGGAAGTGCCTCCAGGATTTGGCACCACTGATAAAGTGTGCAAATTAAAAAAAGCCCTGTATGGACTTAAACAATCTCCGAGGGCATGGTTTGGTCGGTTTTCCAAAGTAATGACAAGTATGGGATATAAACAAAGCCAAGGAGATCACACTCTGTTTATTATGCACTCGACTTCAGGGGGAGTTACAGCTCTATTAGTGTATGTTGATGACATCATCCTAACCATGTGCAAGTCTCCAGCAATGATCAACTCCCAATGGAGTCATCATACATAGCCCTTGGTCTTTTGTCTACCCCTACGGATCCTCAACTACAATTCAGGGCACCTAGACCTCCTACTCGAAGAAATGTCCCAGACTCTCATCATTCTCAAGTCTCATTTTGTGATGAACTAGACTATTTAGGCCTAGACACTCACTTTACTGAGGGTATACATGAGGATTACCCACGTCCTTATGGGCTTGAAGTTAGATACTACGATAGACCATCTCGACATTACCAAAGTCCAATCCCCAGGCCTCTTCATGATATCTTTGATATAACCAAGAGGGTTAAAGTTGATGGCCCCACTTCTGATGGCAAGCTTGATCATAATGTCTTTTTAAATTGGCTAGTTGACCTCGAGGATTACTTTGAGTGGCACAATATGCACACCAACGAGTTTGTTCAGCAAAAATGAAACTTGTTAGGTCTGCCAAAATGTATTGGCATAGTGTCCAACAACGTCTCGAAAGCCTAGGAGAAGAACCTATTACACTTTGGGCTGAAATGAAACAACGATTAAAGGAAAATTACCTTTTTGTATATTACGGGAAGCTGCTGCTTGACTAGTGGTTAAACCTTTGCCAGCTATCCCGTCGTGTTATTGACTACGTTGCTCTGTTTGAAGAGTTCATGCTTCGGAATCATGTCAAAGATGCACCTTGGATGGTAGTGACTAGATTCATCAATGGTCTTCGATCAGAAATTAAACGTGAGGTCAATTTACACTCACTAGTGACTCTAAGGCCCTAGGCGATGGTAGAAAAGTTGTTTAGAACATCTTCTCAAAGACGACTTGTTCCCCAAGTCAAGGAATCCCAACAATTTTGATCATTCTCTAATAAGTCTAGTGCCTAGCCTAGTACCATCGTTCAGTCAAGTCCCCTTCAATCTCAAATTAGTAGTTGCCCCAACCCTATTATCACAAAAATTAGTGAGTCTTCCTATTCTAGTGTTCAATCAAGTGGCTCCAAGAAGAGTGTCATCATTGCCATGGAAAAGGGCATATTGCTTCTCATTGTCCTCACCTACCCTAACCATTGAACAAAAAATTGAGGTTCTACATGAAGAGTTTGACGACGAGGAGTTGTTGCCTCTTTGGACAATCCCTCAGATTCAGGTGAGGAACTTGAAGAGGATCTAGACACTTCTCTTAAGTCGTGAAATACATTTTGTCCACTTCCACCGTCACTGATGAATGAAAATGCACCAGTATCTTTTACACTAATGTTAAGTGTGGAGAAAAAGTGTGTAAAATTGTTATTGATGGCAAGAGCTCCAGAATGTTTTGTCCAATTCTGGTGTGTCTAGGATGAACCTCAAATCTGAACCCCATCCACAAACCTATTGAGTTGCTTGGGTTGATAAGACTCCTTTTTGATTTCTGAATGATGCTTAGTTCCGCTTACAATGGGCAACTACGAGGATTCTATTTAGCGTGATGTTCCCCCTATCAATGTTGCACATGTTTATGGCGTCCTTGGCTGTATGACCTTAATGTTACTCATTATGGTAGGAACAACACGTATGTTTTTAAGCACAAGGGAAAGATTATCAAATTACTTCTTGCTAAGTTGCTAACCTTATGGATTGTACACCCTAATCCAAGCTTTCTCAACCTACGACCACCATGGTTCGAAAATTCTCCGAAATTAGGCGAACTTCTACGAATTATTTCTCTTTTTTTACCATCGAAGTGCGAAGTGGATGTAAAATAAAAAATACAAAAATTCGCCGAAGTAGTTTGATAAAATTCGATAAAATTCAACAAAGTTCGATGAAATTCGACAAAGAAGTAAAAATATGTTATTTCATTAATAAAAACAAAAAAAATATCAATAATTATGTATTATTTTCAACTTCATCAACCAACATAGCAAAATAAATTTTAAAAAATAATTTAATAAGCTAACAAATTATGTAGTTTATGGGATATGCTTTACCAAAAAGAGAAGAAAAGAAGCAAAAAAATAAATAAATAAAGTTGAAATAAGATAAAAACTTAAAAATAAATTAAAAAAGTTTCCAAAGCCATCTTCTTTTAGTTAACTCTTATAAAACAAGATAAAAAAATAATACATTTAAATAATAAACTAATAAATTAAACATGGTGGGATTTAAACTAGCAAAGTATATGGTTGAGAAGCAAGCCACCAAAAAACTAAATATCAAAACAAAGAAAATAAATTAAGACCAAAAGCCACCATTTCAAATTCATCAACCCACTTAAAAAGATTGATTTTGTTAGGTCACTTATTGGTATTTTTATGAATTAAAAGTGTTTATTTATATTAGTTTTTTTGCTTATACTACAATAAATCTATATATTTAAGCATATATAAAAAAATTCTCTGAACTTCTCTAATTAGGAAATTTTTACAAAAATTCTTCATGTTAAATTAAACTTCTCCAAATTAATTCCAATTTTCAAGTGACCGAAGTCAAGTTGAAATCGAATTTTCGATCCTTGGATGTGCGTTAAACAATGTTAATGTAAAAACACATGTTTCAACCGATTATATTTATACTTTTATATGTGAAAAGTATCTATTTATGTTTGTTTTCATCATTTCTAATAGTAATTATGCATATTTTAACATCTATATAGAAATTCTTTAAACTTCTCTAAGTTGGCGAATTTTTACAATAATTCTCCAAGACTTCTCAAACTTCCCCGAATTAATTCTGATTTTTAAAGGTTGAAGTGTCGGGCGAAATCGAAGTTTCGAACCTTGATGGCCACTTCTCGTACTCACATGACTAAACCACTATATATTTTGACACATGGTGAATTCGAGAAATCGGGTAACTAAGATTTAATGCTACGAACTGCAGATTTTGCTTACAATAGTTCAGTTTATCTTTCTACTAGTAAATCCCCTTTTGAGGTTTAGGGATGTCACTGTCTTGCCAGCCTACATATTTGTCCCTATTACCCTCGGATTTTCAACCAACTGCTGTTGCTGAATCCTTTGCCCAACACATTCATGATCTCCATGCTGATATTCGCCGAAAAATCACAATTTCTAATGAGAATTGTAAAGCTGCTGCCAATACTCATCGTAAGAACCTTGAATTTCATGAAAATGATTATATTATGGTTCGCATTCGTCCTGAACATTACCCTCGAAATTCTTTCAAGAAATTGCATGCCCATGCCTATGGCCTTTTTCATAGTTTTCAAAAATTTATACCTAATGCATATTTACTTGATCCACCATTTGATACGAATACTAGTTGGGTTTTCAATGTGGAGGACTTATTTTCATATAGCAGTACTTTTGCTCCGTCTATGCTTGCTAATGTTTCTTCAAGTACCACAACCAGTTTCCTTATACCAGTTCCAAGGGTACCTCTTGTGCCGCAACATTCTCGTGAGCATATTGATAATGTTTTGGACGATTAGATTGTTTTCGCTATTGATGGTGGTTTTTACCGTTATTTAGTTACTTGGAAGAACTGCCCTCCTTCTAATGCTACTTAGATTATTGAGGACGAGTTCATTGGCCTTGATTCTGATCTTTTAGATGTGTACTGTCATCATCATTCGTCGGAGTTGAGTTCTTTTTAGCCAAGGAGGATTGATGCAGCACACATTAGGCATTTTACGAGCACCATCATTATGGAAAATAAGTTTGATTTTAATTAATATCCTTCTTTAATTATTTCTTTAATTGTGTAATTAATAGGATTTATTTACTTGTGTAATTATTCAGGCCCAATTAATGACAATCAATCAAAGTTTCCTTACTTTGATTGATTATTCACTATAGATGCATGTAAATGTTGTAATTGAAGACCATTGAATAAGTTCACAATTTTGATTATATCGTCTCTTTCTTTCTCAGTTCTTGGTCCCCCATCATTGGGTAAAGGACATTGTTGAGTCATGTTAATAGCTGGTGCCAAAAAGTTAAGCCTTAATCACATTCAAACTTGAACTCAAGTTTGATTTTACGAGCACCATCATTATGGAAAATAAGTTTGATTTTAATTAATATCCTTCTTTAATTATTTCTTTAATTGTGTAATTAATAGGATTTATTTACTTGTGTAATTATTCAGGCCCAATTAATGACAATCAATCAAAGTTTCCTTACTTTGATTGATTATTCACTATAGATGCATGTAAATGTTGTAATTGAAGACCATTGAATAAGTTCACAATTTTGATTATATCGTCTCTTTCTTTCTCAGTTCTTGGTCCCCCATCATTGGGTAAAGGACATTGTTGAGTCATGTTAATAGCTGGTGCCAAAAAGTTAAGCCTTAATCACATTCAAACTTGAACTCAAGTTTGATTTTACGAGCACCATCATTATGGAAAATAAGTTTGATTTTAATTAATATCCTTCTTTAATTATTTCTTTAATTGTGTAATTAATAGGATTTATTTACTTGTGTAATTATTCAGGCCCAATTAATGACAATCAATCAAAGTTTCCTTACTTTGATTGATTATTCACTATAGATGCATGTAAATGTTGTAATTGAAGACCATTGAATAAGTTCACAATTTTGATTATATCGTCTCTTTCTTTCTCAGTTCTTGGTCCCCCATCATTGGGTAAAGGACATTGTTGAGTCATGTTAATAGCTGGTGCCAAAAAGTTAAGCCTTAATCACATTCAAACTTGAACTCAAGCCGGGAAATTCTTTGGAACAACACATTGCAGTTTGGCCAAAATGTAGTCATATGCCCTCAAGAATTGGCTAGAATATCATCTTGAAGAAACATGCTAAGATGCCTTGTTCAGTGAATAATAACCAAGGATCAAAAATTCGACTTCGGTCACTTGAAAATCAAAATTAATTCAGGGAAGTTTAATTCGACGCGGAGAAATTTTGTAAAAAATTGCTAAATTAGAGAAGTTTAGAGAATTTTTGCATAGATGCTAAAATATCTAGATTTATTGTAATATAAGCTACAAATTAATATAAATAGACACTTTAAATACATAAAAATATCCATATATGACCTAACAAAATCAATCTTTTAAAGTGGGTTGATGAATTTGAAATGGTGACTTTTCGTCTTAATCCCTTTTCTATATTTTGATTTTTAATTTTGTGGTGGCTTGCTTCTTAACCATATATTTTGCTAGTTTGACATTCCACATTGCTTAATTTATTAGTTTATTATTCAAATATATTGCTTTTTCATCTTGTTTTATAACATTTTAATTAAAGGAAAATGGCTTTGGAAAGTCTTTCAATTTATTTTTTAATTTTTTTCTTATTTATTCTATATTTCTTTATTTTTGTTTTTCTTACTTCTTTTTTCTTTAAGCTACATCCCATTAAATTACATGATTTGTTAGCTTGTTACATTATTTTTTTATTTATTTATATTGCTATATTGGTTGATGAAGTTAAAAACAATGCGTAATTATTGGTAATTTTTTTTATTTTTATTGATGAAACAGCACATGCTTACTTTCGTATTGAATTTTATTGAATTTTGTCGAATTTTTACATTTTCTAATTGAAGAAATTAAACTTTTGTCGAAGTCTATTGAATTTTGTTGAATTTGTCGAATTTTATCAAAATTTTTGGCAAATTTTCATATTTTTTCTATTACATCCACTTTGCGCTTTGGTGGTTCAAATAAATCGAATTAATTCGCTGAAATTCGGCTAATTAATTCAATTTTTTGAACCATGATAATAATCAAGGTTCGTGCAAGTGAGATGCATGCTTGTAAAGATGTTAATGTGGAAAATAGGATTATTTTATCAAATGAAATGGGAAAAAGGTGAAGAATCAACTTACCATTTCTAGACATATAAGGCAGAAAAAGCTTTAATAATATTGTGATAGTTAGGGAAGGTTGCTAGCTTGTATAAATAGGGATGATAATTCTAGAGAATGGCAACTGTGTTAAGTTCAATTATTGTGTATTTCAATAAAGGTATATGAAGTTTGAATAATAAGATTTTTGATTAAAGAGAGGTTGCTCAGAGTTGTCAATAGGTAGTAAAGCAATGCTAGGGGAAATTTACCTTGTTTAGGCGAAGTGGTGCCTAGTAATTACCTGGTTTTACTTGGTTGTTCTTGGGATAGAACTAGCTAGGAATTCATTGCAATTAGCATTCTAAGATTGTCAATAGACTTCTTGGAAACTATATCTCCTTCCATAGTCAAAGCCAACACCTTAAGTTGGCTAATCATTGGCTATTGATTATTGACTTTTAGATTGTGGTAAATTGCATGGAACAAGGCACTGGTGGGTAAGTGGCTATGGAGATTTCCAATGTAGCCGGATAATTTGCGGAGAAGAATCATCAGGAGAAGACACAGCTTGCGGTGCAATCTTAGGGATGCCAACCTTGCTAGTAAAGCAACCTATAGGAGCCCATGGAAGTTTATAGCCTCAGTCCAACCTTTATTCCTACCTAGGCTTAGATTCAAATTGGGTAATGGGGGGATGATTCGGTTTTGGGAGGATGCATGACGTGGCACATCCACTTTTCAAACCTTATTCCCGAACCTATACCGTCTATCTACCTTCTATAACAAAATGGTTTCTGAGTTCCTACAGAAGCCAAAGTTGGGGGAATTGGCCTCACAACCTTGGAATTTCCATTTTTGTAGAAACGTTAGGGGAGGAGAGATATTTGAAATTCATGCTCTCCACAATTTAGTGGAGGGCTGCTATTTCTCTGGAGAAGAGGATAGGTTGTGTTGGCCATGGGACCCATCTGGGACGTTCTCGACTAAATCCTTTTGCGCTCTCCTTCTTGGTAATCCATCTAGAAATCACTAGTCAATTTTGAAAGCACATGTCCCATCAAAAGTCAAATTTTTGGGATGGGTAAGTACTCTCGACAAGCTGAATACAGGTGATGTGCTCCAAAAAAGGCTCCCGAACATGATAATCTCTCCTTACTAGTGTTATTTGTGTAGGAAGGTTGTGGAGTCAGTTGAGCACATATGCTGGCATTGCCCGTTCTCCCAAGAACTATGGCACAAGTGGTGGTTACATTTCTCAGTTGTCGAATTGACAGGGGAAGAGATGCAGGGGATTGATATCTTTCCATTCATACGTAGTATTGCACCGGAGTGGTAGAAGCACTGGAGGGTGGTCTATCTAGCAGTCCTTTGGGCTATTAGGAAGGAAAAGAAATAGAAGGTTCTTTGATGGGGAAGAACATTCAACAATTCCAGTTTGGGAGAGCTCTCATTTTCTAGCATCTTTTTGGGTGGCAAATAGTAAATTGTCTGAGGGGTACTCTTTTAAAGAGTGGGTAAGAGGGTGATCAAATTTTCTAGAGATCTAAGGGATTATGAGGTCATTTATGTAGTCTTCTGGTCTTTCCTCATATGGAGGTTATACCTGTATTTATTATTTTATCTATATTTCCTACTAGTTTCTTTTGAAAAAAAAAAAAAGATTGTGGTAAATTGCTAAATTCTAACTAAAGACTTGCATACGACTTATTGATCAACAAGAACCATTCAATTATTTGGTTTTCGTATGATAGACAATGCCCAAACATATAGGCAAATAATAATCCTAATTGGCCAAATGGGGATCTCCTTTATAGGTTGAAAATTATTCTTCATTCAGGAGTGATTCATCTACAATTGAAGACAGACAAGTAGGAGTGACTATTAAATATATCTTTCATACTCCTTATATATCAGACTTAAGTCCCAAACCAAAACAAAGTTATCTTTTGCTTATGAAAAAGATTTGTTCTGCCGTTGGGCTACGATTGAAATTTTGAGTTCATTCTTCACTTCACTCCATATAATTTCAGAATTAATTCGGTAAACCCAATTTGACTTGGGAGTTTTTTCTTTTGGAAAATTTCACTTAGAGAAATTTGTATAATTGTTAAAACTATTGAAAAAAATTCTAAACGTTACTAAAACAAACATAATTGTACAATTATAACAAAATAAAAATTATTCATATAATAGTTAAAATATGATTTGTGACATCAACAATGCATACTACATATTATGTGTATACCGATTTATTTTCTTATTGTTATTTTTTATGTTGACCTAAAAATTGTGGGTTTAGAATCATTTTTAACATATAAAGAGTTTTCTGAGTTTATTAATGTTCTTACATTTTTTTTAGGTGAAAGATTTATGTTTTTGTAGTTTGCATCTAAATTGAAGTGTTACGATCCAATTGGATAATTTTTTCAAAGGATGAACTACTATTTTAAATTTAAGTATTTGGATTTATGACTTTCATGATCATAGGCCTGCTTTGCTTGTAGACTAATTTTTATGCACTTAAAAATAGGCTTAGCTAAGGAATTTGGTGGATATATATGCACCTAAAAACTAATTTCTTTGTTTTTCATTATTATTGTAATCAAATCTTCATTTCTTAGTTTAGAAATATTAAATAATTAAAGAATTTGAATAATGGGAAGCAAATTAAATTAAATTAAACTATTTGGATTTATAGCTTTTTTTTTTTTTTGTCAACTTAGTGGTATCTGGACCTTCGGCTCGACTAATCCACTAAGGCCTCTGGCGAAATCGAGCGGGAGACACCCCAGTGGCCAACATTGATAAGGCGGGAGTCGAAATCGTGACCTCGTTCCATGAGACGAGAGCCCCGAGCCATTTAGCCAACCAAGCGTTGGTTGGATTTATAGCTTTCATAGGCCTATATTTTTTTTATTTTTATTTTTTGTCTTTTTTTTCATAGGCTTATATTACTGTAGACTAATTTGTATGCACACAACACTAAAACTAAGTAGAGTTCATGAAATTGGAATTGTATACACCTTGAAAACTAATTTGTCTGTATTTCGTTATTATTGTAATTAAAGCTTCATCTATTAGTTAATATTTATTAACTAATTGAAGAATTTGAATAATGTTAAACCAATTTAAAGATCTTCAGAAAATTAGTCATGCTTTAAAGTTAGAAAACTTTAAAAATTGATTTTGATTTTATAATGTTAATACTTTTCAAAATTTTTATGCAAATGAAAAATTTAAAGTATTAAGTTCATTTTTTCTAATGTAGTTGAATTATTTATTGTTGTATTAGGCTATTAGCTCTAAATATAAGGTTAGAATATACCTAGAATAAGAGAGAGAAAGAAAATTATTGCATTTGTGTTTGTTTTTAATTCTTTTTGAGTTTTTTTTTTTGAATTAATTCAAATTTTAGGAAATTATTTTGAATTTTTAGTCTTATATTTGTAATTTTTGTTTTTCATGTAATTTGTAATTTGTCCTCGAAAGATTTGAAAATATTCATCAAATTATTTCGTTTTTTGACAATCCACGAGGTCAATTTGGGATCTTTGGAGTGACGATTCCCCTTTTGGCACGAGGTCATTGTTGGACAAGTTTAGCACCTTGTTCTCTCCCACCATTTCACTTTGCACAGTAGGTTTGAGTGACTATTGGATTGTTGTTCAATTGGCGGTGCTTTGGAGTGTGTGGAATGAAAGGAACAATAGAATCTTTAAGGATGAAACCAATGAGGCTTTTATTCTTTGGAATTCTTCTCTTTCTTGCTTTTCAATGGGTTGCTAGTTCTTCTTTAGCCAAGGGTTATGGAGTGTCTGATTTGGGGCTTTAGTTCTCTCTTGGTCCTTTGTGTGTCCTTGTTCTGGGTCTCCCATTCTTAGGATGATATCCTTCTTTGTTTCATCACTTTCTTTTCATTAATAAAATTCTCTAACCCTAAAAAAGAATTAATTTGATTTTTCATTTCTTGTTGCTAGGTAGGTGGCTTAGAGGAAGTTTATTTGGCTGCAAGAAATTTATTTAATGCAATGGGAAAACACACAATCTATTGTGGTGGATCTGGAAATGGCACTGTAAGTTCTCTTTTTTTATTTTTCCACCCCCCCCCCCCCCCCTCCCAAAGCATTACAAAGTTTAACTACATTGAGTGATATTATTATTGGGTTTAGATCTACTTTCTATTTTGCCTTCTAATTGGCTTGCTTTTAGTCATAAGTAGTGCTACCTTATTTTGTTGATCTTCTAATGTGTTTCTCGGTCTCTCTCAAATAGGGTTATTGAGTGTTGAATTGATTCTTTAAATTAAACAAGTCTATTTTCTAGCATCTTGGATAGTTGGAGTCCACTTTGAACATTAATATGCTGAATGATTTGGCTTGAAAGAATTTACAAATTTTTTGGTTTCTTTATTTTGCAATAACTACATTTGTTGAAGCAAACACATAAATTAGCATTTTCTTTGCTGGGAAAGTGGTTTAGTGGTTAGAAGAAAAGATTAGTTTTTATCCAAACATGGTGTCGACCTGTGTAGTCTCCTGGCCAACTTCATCATTACTTGGTCTAGATTCTATATGAAAAATATGGGGTTTTTATGAGTTATGACTTTGCTCAATAATCATCATAAATATTTTCCCTTCAATGCATCAGTCTAATGTTTTCATCCAAAAGAATTCCTCTCAGATGGGTTCAGTAACAAATTGGTGTTTTACCCTATGTTGCCCGGACTCTTCACTTTAGCTCGACGTACCCGTGTCCGACACTTTAGGATACGACATTGGTATGGGATATGTGTCCGACACTTTAGATTTTAGAATATTACTATGTAGATTCTCTAAAGTAAAAAGAGAAAGCATGAAAGAAGATAATGATTAATAGGTGAAATTTACTTAAGTGAGAGAATAAAATGAATATTAAATGAGTAAAAAGAAGAAAAAAAAGAAAGAACAACATATAATATAACCAAGTCCCCGTATCCTAGAACTTGAAAATAAACAAGTCGGACTTCTAAATATGTACCCATATCCGACACCCATACCTGAATCTAGGTAACATAGGTTTTACCCACAGAGGAAAAACTTGGATAGATTAAGGTTTCTAAGATATAATTTTTGCAGTCTGATTTTTGTTAATTGTTGATGATCCTAGTTATGTATTTTGATGGAACTAAACAATATGTGAAGAAAATTTAACAATCTTGTGAGTGTTTTAAGTTTCTATCTTTCACTCATACATGATTCAAGGAAGTTCTTCACATTCAAGTTGGCCCCTAAAATACTTGGGCGTGCATCCTGGGGGCAATTCTTTGAAAGGGATTTTTTGGGCACCTATGGTTGATACTTTACAAAGGAGAATGGAGAGATGGAAGAGGAGCTTTCGGTCTAGAGGGCTCATTAACTCTTCTGAAAGTAGTTCTGGAGGCACTTCCAACTTATTATCTCTCAATTTTTAGAATACCTACCAGGTCGCAAAGGAGATTGAGAAGTTAATGAGATCCTTTCAATGGAAGTGGAAGGAAAACAAAAAGGAGGTCATCTGTCAGGTGGGAGATCGTCCAGAGGAAAGTTCATCAAGGGGGTTTACAGGTGGGGAATTTGATGCAAAGAAATAGAGCCTTGGTAGGTAAATGATTATGGCGCTTTATTGGTGAGAAGGAGAATTTGTAGGCAAAAATCATTAAAAGTCAACATGGTGTTCATGACAATCGAAGGGACGCTAAAATGAATCGTAGACCCACCTTTTGCAGCACTTGGAAGTTTATTCATTTAGTCTACCCACTTTTCCTCAAATCCATCAATCTTAGGTTAGGAAATGGAAACAAATTAGGTTTTGGAAGGACAAATGGATAAGAAGCAATAGCCTGAAAGACCTCTACCCAAACATTTTTAGACTATCAAGCCTTAAAAATCAACTTGTAGCTTCTTTCATAATAGAGGAGAAGGATGATGTGTTAAAATTATACACATCATTTATTTCAATTTTTTTACTCATTATTGAGCTCAATGTAACATTTTAATTGTAAATTCATATATTAATTACAAACTATAGCTATTTTTTGTCAAATTGTATTCTTTTGTAGTGAATTAAAGAAATATAAAGTCAAAATTGGAAAAATAGACACGTGGGTGACAAACTTGGCTTATTTGGCATATTATATGTGAAGTGGCTTTTAAAAGAGGGAGAAATTGCATACTTTTGATATACCATGATACATCGGGCTTTTGACATGATTATCCTTCAAAAATAAAATAATTTCACAAATGTCATCCAAACACAAATATTGACCCCTTTGCCCTACTTTACTGTTCATCGCACAGTCAGCGCGCCAAACAAGCGCCCCGTGGGCGCGGAGGTGACATTTTTTTCAAGGAAGGCGTATTTTGAAAAGACGCCTTCCCTTTATAATTTTTTTTTTAAGTGAAGGGAAGGCGTCTTTTGAAAAGATGCCTTCCCTTTATAATTTTTTTTTTTTTAAGTGAAGGGAAGGCGTCTTTTGAAAAGATGCCTTCCCTTCATAATTTTTTTTTTTTTAAGTGAAGGGTAGGCGTCTTTTGAAAAGACGCCTTCCCTTCACAATTTTTTTTTTTTTTTTATGTGAACGGACTTCACTTTCAAAAAAAAGGAAGACTTAAACCTCCTGAACCAAACCAACGTCCTCCTTTGAAGGAAGTAGAAATCGACCCCATCCCTGATCTCTGTCTCTGCCTTCCTATCTGCACCTTGTCTCTTTGATCTTCCTTTTCGATTCTTTTTATATGCGTTGAAAAGCATAAAAAACATGGAGAGCTGAGAAGTAGAAAACCCTCAATCACCTTTATTGAAGCTTTCTGAGAAGTAGAAAATTTAGAATTTAAAAGGAAAACAATGCTTTCTGGAGTGACATTCATACCTCGAGATCAAATAAGCACCGTAAGTTTCCTTTCGTTTTATTTCTGTTAGAATTTAATATTCTATGGAAGTTATGAAAATTTAGACTTTTCTTTCTTCATGTGGAGGACTTGGGTTCTTCTGTAAATGAGAAAAAAAAGTCAGACAATAAAAAGGATGGGCATAGAAGAAAAAAGAAAAAAGAATATTCTAGCAGCTCTGATGATGAAGAAATTGAAAAAGTAAGGAAAAGTTCAAGAAAGAAAAAGAAGCGGTATTCTTCATATTCATCTGAAAGTGAGACAAGTTCTGATAATGATAAAAAAAGGCATCGAGATAGGGAACGAGTGAAGAATACTCGTGAAGAGAGCTCTAGTGATGATGAAGTATGTAAGTTAAAATCAAGATCAAAAGTGAGGAAGAAACGTTATTCTTCAGAGTTATGAAGGGAAGGCGTCTTTTCAAAAGACACCTTCCCTTCACTTAAAAAAAAAATTATGAAGGGAAGGCGTCTTTTCAAAAGACGCCTTCCCTTTGAAAAATGCCACCTCCACCACCCACGTGGCGCTTGTTTGGCACGCTGACTGGGCGATGAACAGTAAAGTAGGGCAAAGGGGTCAATATTTGTGTTTTGATGGCATTTGTGAAATTTTTTTATTTTTGAAGGGTAATCATGTCAAAAGTCCATGATACATCAAAATACCACTCTTAGGGTTTCTCTAAGTGGTTCATATAAAAATAAAAAAAAGGAATAAAAAAAACCTTGGAATACTCTTGGTTTGGGGCCGAATTGAATAACATAATAGGGAAATCGTGAGCAAAGGTGTGGAATTGAGGAATTTGGTGGTTATTGGACTGAAATTGAAGAATTATGGTTTGAAGAAACAAGAGGTGGAAATGGTGGGGCCAAACACAAAGAGAATTGAGGAAATCAAGGGAGTTAAAATTCATTTTTAAAGGAGTTGATCCAAGTTGCTATGGCATTTGTCTTTGCTTGGGCTGATTTGGATTAAGTTTAATAGCTTTTGGTGGGGGGGCAAATTTATGGTGGCGGCCTACCATTCAGGTGAATAATTTTGAGATCAAGCCCGCCTTAATCCAGATCAAAAACTTGTTGCAAATTTAATTTCAAATTTAAAAATTCCCGCAAGTGTACGGGTTGCACAAGTAATAAAGTGATGAATCAAGTGTATCGTTCCACGAGGATTAGTAGCTAATGATTAACATTGGCTGAATCTAACTATATTTGGAAAATTAAGAATGAGGCTAATTAATTAACAAAATTAAATCTAAGAAACTGAAAATTCAAAATTTATGCGGTAAATATGGTAAAAGTATTTGAAAACAAGAACAGGGGATTTGGATTGAAGTAAATGGAGCTAAATCACTAGGGCGTTGATTTCACCTAATTAATATGCATGAATTTCTAATTTAATGATAAAAATGATGCGATTGGTCTTATTGGTGGTCGAATGCCTATGTCATTTAATGTTCTCTCTTGAGCAACACTAAAAGTCTTCCTAAATGTCAACCCATTATCTCTCGATGAGTTGTAACACCTAGTAAGCCATTAAGTTTCTATGGCGATTCTAATTAGTCTAGACGGATCATGAAGGTATATCTTTATCCTACATACAATCCATTGCTTGCATGTCATCGAACACTTAGTGTGCGTCACCTCTCGGTCCTTAACACGCTAATTTAATATCATTTGAGTGTTGGTCAATTATTCAAAAGCATTAAGCATTAAAATGCATACTCAATAAATCAAAACAACAGTAATCATTCAATCATTTCAATTGGAAATTCAACTAAATAAAGAGGCTACATCATGCCCTAGTGAAGAAAATTTAAGTCATGCTCAAGGATGGAACAAAACACATAAAAACAATTAGCATGTTTGTCATTTGAAATGCACAATAAAGATAAAGAGGAAAAATGTAAGGGAGTCCCTCAATGTTGCAGCTGCAGCTCACTACCGCCCAAAACAAAAAAAATCAAAACCAATCTTCTCCATCAGTTTGCTCACAGTTTCATTTTCTTGTAGCAACTCATTTTTTTTTTATTGCAGTCCACCAACAACAAGCTTCTATTGTGCTCCACGTAGCTACAGCCTTCAACAAACGAAGATCTCTTAAATTTGCGCCACCATAGGCAATTTAAACTTAATCCAATTCAGCCCAAGGAAAGACAAATGCTGCAGCAACTTGGATCAACTCCTTTAAAAATGAATTTTAGCTCCCTTGATTTCCTCAATTATCTATAATTGGCCCCACCATTCCCACCTCTTGTTTCTTTAAACCAGAGTTCTTCAATTTCAGTCCAATAACCACAAAATTCCTCAATTCCATACCTTTGCTCACAATTCCCTTATTGTGTTCTTCAATTCGGCCCCAAACCAAGAGTATTCCCAGTTTTTTTAATTTTTATTCTTTTTTTTTTCTTTTTATATGAACCACTTGGAGAAACCCTAAGAGTGGTGTTTTGATGTATCATGGTTCATCAAAAGTATGCAATTCCTCTCTCTTTTAAATGCCACTTCTTATATATTATGCCAAATAAGCCAAGTTTGTCACCCATGCGTCGGGCTTTTGACATGATTACCCTTCAAAAATAAAATAATTTCACAAATGCCATCCACACACAAATAATGACTCATTTGCCTTACTTTACTGTTCATAGCACAGTCAACGTGCAAAACAAGCGCCACGTGAGCGCGGAGGTGGCATTTTTTTACAAGGAAGGCGTCTTTTGAAAAGAAGCCTTCCATTCAAATTTTTTTTTTTTTTAAGTGAAGGGAAGGCGTCTTTTGAAAAGACGCCTTCCCTTCAAATTTTTTTTTTTTTAAGTGAAGGGAAGGCGCCTTTTTAAAAGACGCCTTCCCTTCTTTTTGCTTTTATAATTCTTGAACTAGAATAATGGTAAGTTACCTGCTAATGACTGGGAGTCATGTTCTATTGTCACAGTACAAAAATAAAACAAAATCCTGTTTGCTGATTGACGAGTGGAAATTTTTTTTTTTAGGTACGTCATGGTCTTGGGTTTTACAGTTGCAGCTTAACATTAGAACCGGGTTAAGATGACCAGGAAGATACTGCTCTTGTCCATATATCCGAAGACGATCAAGGATTGGCTGCTGGACAATTTGCAGCATTTTACAGAGGAAGAACCTGCTTAGGTTCAGGCATAATTTTGGATTCTTGGGATGACTAGGGTTTTCCTGTCTGTTCAAGGGCTTTAAAAATTGCAAGAATGGAAGACAAATCAAAGCTTGGGCAACCTATCAAGATAAAGGTAAAACCAGAATCTTGCCCTAAGAACCCCAAGCATAATGACACCATTGCAATCCTTAGAAAATCTGTGGGTCTCCAAAATAACACTACATCCACTGTAACTAACATGCACAGACAAGCACAGAGAAATCTGTTATCCAGTTTCCATATGAATTTGTTGCAGAAACTTAGGGAGAAATGGTTGAGGATATTCTAGGGCATAGAAATTGAAGGGAAGACGTCTTTTCAAAAGACGCCTTCCCTTCACTTAAAAAAATTTTTTTTGAAGGGAAGGCGTCTTTTCAAAAGACGCCTTCCTTGTAAAAAATGTCACCTCCGCGCCCACGTGGCGCTTGTTTGGCACGCTGATTGTGCTATGAACAGTAAAGTACGGCAAAAGAGTCATTATTTGTGTGTGGATGGCATTTGTAAAATTATTTTATTTTTGAAGGGTAATCATGTCAAAAGCCCCCCATGTGTCTATTTTTCCAATTTTGACTTTATATTTCTTCAATTCCCTACAAAAAAAATACAATTTGACAATTAAAATGTGACATTGAGCTCAATAATGAGTAAAAAAATTGAAATAAATGATG